>CAJNOL010000298.1:68623-107350 GCA_905250125.1 Rotaria sordida
AGTCAATGGAATACTGTTCGGACTTGAACGTTGAGATACAGTAATATCGGAAAGAAGTATTTCACCATGAAGAATTATATCATTTGTTGGCGAGCGAACTTCAAGAACAATATCAACGGTACCACTATATTGATCACGTTGTTCATTTAATTTAGATAATTCTAATTCTAATTGATAATCAATAGGATAAACATTTGTTGGTAATCGACTTTGATTCCATGGAGCATTAGGATTAAGAGACGTCTTACAACACTCAAAACTCAAACATGGAATATTGGATTTTCTTGATGTCAAACTTCGTTTTGGTCGAGAATAATAGATTTGTCTTGATTTAGGCTGATCTTGTTTGATTACTTCATTATTATTTATATAACATATAGTACCTTCAACCCAATACAATGAAATTATTGAAACAATGAATGCCGATAAAAGAAAAACCACAAACAATAAAGCACATATAGGTATTGTTAAACTAATTTTTTTGTGTAGAAATGATCGTTGTGGATAACTTCGTTCAAGCAAGATCACATCATCTTTATTGTTCTCCATGTAAATTCTTTTTTTTTTTTTGTAAGAATAATACTGAAATCTTTTCGTTATAAATATACTTTAATTTATAGTCGATGTTGTAAAGATATCATTTCCTACCATGATCGTTTTATTATAAGGTTCGATGGACTTTTTCTTTTTATATTTCATTTTCTTTTCTAAATATGGTTAAATCTCGAGTGTCTTTTATAGATGTATGAAACTATTGTAAAATCAGACTATCATTTCATACTTGAGCACCATCCTTAAAAGTTTATTATCGTCGAATCATAAAAAAAAAACCGTCAAGGACCACGATAATAACGAAAAATTGAAATAGATGTTATTAGTACAGAACAAATCAATGGTGAAATTTGCTAAGATCGGGCTAAATAACGCTTCAATTTAAACAACGAATATAGTAGAATAAGTGAACCTCTCAATATTTCTGCCATTTCTTATTGTTTCGGACTGAATTCTTTTTTTCCAATAGAAACAGCATGAAATTCGCTACAAAACCGTAGAGAAGTGTTGGCTAAAAAGACACAAGTAAAACATTTATTCAACAAGTACTGGGACACAATGTATTGCTAACAGATGGCAACAATAAAATTGAGTTTTTTCGTATTTCTTGTGTCCTTGTATTGAAATACGAGAAAGCTTTATTGTCCATGCTGTGAAGTTTGAAAAGCTAACTTAATAATTTTCTTAACAAATGTCTTTCGTATAAAATACATATTCCTTTTTTTTAGATTTAAGAGAACAACACGTCTTTATAACTCAAGTTTTAGTGTTCTCGACCAGACGATTTATTCAAGAGAAAACAGAAGATAAAATCTGGTTAACGGGAATCTTGTATCCGGAGAATAGACTTTTTTTCAATAGTTGTTATCGTGATCTAATTCTTCATATATATGACATTAATTCGAGTATATTTCATTGTGTGTGAAATAATGCTTTGAAGCATTTTAGCAATTGTTTATTAGTCAAAATAAACAAAAAATTGTGTTGCAAACAGAAATCTCAAAGGGCCCGGCTGAACCGAACAAAGCTGGTCAATAGGTTAACGACCTTTGATCCGACCTAGCCCATGATTTTTTTTCTTAGAAAATGACCCACCCGTGAGCCATTCATCGAATAGTTTTAATAACAGCATATGCCAATGGTTATTGTTTCAAAAGAATATTGATTCGTTCTAATGTATACTGTGTTGTATATGATGATGAACCAGCACCGATAGTTGAAGAAAAAGTGCTAACAAAAATTAACGATTGAGAAGGTTCAGCAAAAATAGAATTACAATTAGAAAAAGTAATTGATAATGAACGATGAGGGCTAGACAAGGACATTTTGTTGAATATAAAGAAAGTTTTGAAAATTTGATATTTTATTTAACATTCAGCCAAAGGACTGAGCTCAGTCCGACCTATTGAGATCTCTGATTGTGAATCTATGATTGAAATTTGTTAGCAATACGTTGTCAAGATACTTGTCAAATAAATGTTTTGCTTCTATTTTTTTAACACACCCTTTCCTATGATTCCATAGACAATTTCATGCTACGGTTTTTGAAAAAAAAAAGTTCAGTCCAAAACGATAATAAATAGCAAAGAGATTGACAGATTCATTTATTTTGCTACACCTGCTATTAACTGACATTAATTGAAAGTTATCATCGAACGATTTAAATAATGTATATATGACAAAATTGATTTTTAATAGTAAATGAAAGAAATAATACATCATCTAATTAATCCTAGTAAAATCTAATTATATCTGCACAAAAAAATATCTTTTACAAAGAAATATAAAAATAGAATACACGAAGAAAAAAAAAAGAACAATATTATATATCTGACATAGTTAATTTTATTCATTTTGTTCTTCATCAACTTGCTCTTCTTCTTCCTCTTCTTCAGCTTGATTTTCTTGATGACTTGTTCGTAATGTTCGTTGTTCATCAGGTATACCATCCAAATTAAAACGAAAATCTCGTACAGAAGACATTTTAAATGTTTCTAATAAACGTTTCTAAAATAGAAAACAAAAACAAAAATGAAAATATATTGCAAACTATTAACATACATCTTGTTGTTTGCCTAATTCAAGTAGTGATCGTTCATATTGTTCCATTTCATAGACTAATTTTGGTACTAATGTATCTTTAAGTACACTTTTTTTCTAAAGAAAGCGAAAAAAGAAAACAAAGAGATATATATATAGTTTATTATTAAATTCAATTCTATGCCTTTTTTGGATCTTTCTTATCTGTTTTTTTCTTTTTCTTTTTGACTGTTTCTTCTTCATCATCTAATTCCAAACTCTAAAAACAAAAAAAATAAAGATTTCTTTAATTTTCTATCTTATATATATAAATTACCATTGTATAAGTTAAAAATCCATAACAAGGTTGTTGTAATTGTGAACCAGATATTGATGCAAGTTTTTCAAATTCATCACGAATTGGTGTTTTATTTTTAATCATCTATTAGAGAGAAAGAAAAAAAATAATAATAATTGAAATTGATAACTTTGATTTATACCTGACGAGTAAATTCATCAAGAATAGTATATAATTTAGTTAATAATTTAACTATATTAATAATTGTCATTTTATTTTTTAATCGACATTGTAAAATTTGTCCAAATGTTGTTAATGAATATGATAATTGTCCACAAAAATGTATTATTTGATCATGTGATAATATTTGAGTTTGAATTATCCATTCAAGACTATTTATCATTCGTTCTAAATCAACAATAACAATATTATTTAATATAACCATATGAGTTTTTTCATTAATTATAGCAAAATATGGTTGATGAACAAATTTAGTCTAGGAATAAATAAAAGAAATATTTAGAATATAATTTAAAAAAAAATGAAGTTTACATCTTCTGAAACATCTTCACATTGACCATGAATATCCATAGCAATTTTACGAAGAAGTGGTGCATGATTACTAATTTTTGATGAAAGTTTAATAAGAAGACGAACTAATGCTTTACTTAGTTGATGATCCTCTAAAATAAAATATGATAATATAAGTGTAATATATTAAAATGAAGTAGATCAGAGATTCATAAATTGTGTTGTGTTACACGGATTCGTTTCACTGCGAGACCGTACTAAAATGTTTGGAGATAGAGTACCATTTGATTGAGCAATTTTCCCTTTTCTCTTGACTATATTGTTATTTTTTTAAAAGAATATATCTAGTGATAGCCATTGGTACTTGTTTTATATTTCGAAAGTCTATATATATATATATTTAATTGAGGTTTTTTAATGTAACAAAAATAAAATGAAGATTGTGACATTATAGTGTTCAAGACGAAGATGACGAAGTCTTTATTCACTCGTTAAACAATCATATTGAGTCTTATACAGTCATATTTTAATAATTCATAAAACTCAGTACTACGATTGTATGTCTCCGTGACTGTATACGAAACAATAAGATCATACTAGTAAGTTTCCACACAAAGTGCACAACTGTTCTTTCTTTACTATTGATTCTAGCTTGTTAATATCTGACTCTTGACATTTCATACGCTTAAGTAGATACTGTACAATGTTTGCTAAAAAATCATAAGATTGTAGAAGATTCTAGATTTATTGTAATCATGTTAAGATTTCCTCGGTAATAGGCACACATACACAAACTTATTCAACATTATCTATACAGATATGAAGAAATATGAAGTTAAACTGAGACTGTACATAATGATGTGATATATCTTAGAACATATATTATGATAAAATATGAACATTTAAGCAAAAGTTTAATTGAAAGAATTAAGTGGTTAAAGAAAGTAAAACTTAAATGGACTATTTTACAGACATTCACTATGATTTTTACTTTTGATTATAAACAACGTGATCTTTGAGAATAAAATTTTTTCATGCACTCTTACAATAAATACCTATCGCTTCGATTGGTAAGCTCTAGGTACATAAAGTGAGTTTATCGAAAAAGTTATTCATCATACCGTATTTTCCTTGCATACAAGTTGAACTAGCCCATTCAGCAAATGATTGATATTCATTTCGATCAATATGTTCTCCATCTTTTAATGCTAATTCAAGAATATCAGCAACATAAATTAATGCTTTTAAACAACCCGATGCTTTTGCTGTTGATCCATCAACACCAGCTGTTTCTATTATTCGATTATATTCACCTTCAATTCGTTTATAAATTGCCTAATTTTTATTAAAAATATTTTCTTTCTTATCATTAAAAAAATTTGATATTTTTTACTTTAAAACTTTCAGCAAAACGAGCTGTTTGAGGATCAGTTTGACTATAACTTATATTTGAATCAATTGCATCAGAATCACCAGATAATATTTTCATTGCACTATCAATCATTGAAGCTGCTGCACCACGAAAATTATTTACAATAATTTTCCATATTTCTACAATTAATTGTAAAATTTGTTCTGTTAATATAATATTCATATCTTTTGTTACAGCTTGATATAAAATTCTATTCAATTTAAAAAAAATTAAAAATTAATATTTTTATTTTTCTTTTATCTTTTAACATACGCATGAAGATCAATTAACATCATTTGTAATTTTTCTTGTCGCATATTTTCAGCATCAAAATAATATTTAATACCATTTGATGTAATCGAACGTAATTTTGATAAACAACATCGCATAACATATGTACGATAATTTATATCATCAATAAGTAAATCAATATCAATATTATGATTTGATGTATCTAAATCAGCATTAAACATTTTCGACCATAAAATTGAATGTAAAAATCTTTTTAAACATGTAAATGAAATAAGTTTTCCTGTTGTTGGCAAACGTAATTTTGCTTTAGACATTTTATCATAAAGACGAGATTCTTGATCAATTGATTTTAAAATACATGCAGTTGATTCTCTATAAAAAAAAAAAAAAAAAAAAAATTAAATTTTACAATAAAAGAACTCGTTTATTGAACTTACGACTCTTTCATTCGCATAAATTTATATTCAATAAGAACATTACATATATCAATACAAAGTGTATACATTTGTGGACTAGTTTTATCATCAGGTAAACCTTTTACCTAAAATTGATTTTTCGAAATAAATTAAAAAAAAACAGAGATCATATTTGAAACTGAACCGACTAGTTTTTCTATTGATTTTTAGAACACTAAAGCTGGCATATTCTATTTGCTTTTAACGATTTTCATAGTTTTAATGATGAAGAGAGATATGAGCCTGAAAGTCTCCAACTGACAAATCTCTGTTCGTCATCACCAAAGTCCCACATTCAAAGTTGGCCAGGCATTAGAAATTAATGTCGGTCTAAACTAAAGATTTGTCATCTTGAAATTTCGAGTTCACTTTTCTGAACTACTTTTAACCGACTCTCATAAAATCCTAATAGCTAGTAGTTTTCAGTTCATGTTTTCATTGCAAAATATTAGAAAAGATTCTGTTCTATTGTCAAGAAACCTTATTATTACTGAAAAACGTCAGCCACAGCGTAATATAGATGGTGTTCAATATTAGTTGTTGGAAGTTACTAGATGAAACGTTTTGAAAAAATAAAAACTTCGTTCGTTTTCAATGTTAGTACATATGAAACTTGACCTGACTAAAATAGAAGTTGTTACTATTAGAAACTGTAAGAGTTATATGAGGATTAAGTCAAGAATTTCAATCGATTGGTCGAATAAAAAAAAACTCGAGGAGTTCCAAGTATGACAAAGATTTGTTTGTTAAACTTACACCAACTGAATCAGTAAATTCATCATCATCAAATAAAATAATTAATCGTTTAAATATATCGGTTGCTTTTTTTAAATAAACTGATACATCAGGATCTTCATCGAATATTTTCGAATTTGCTTTTAATAAACAATCAGCACGATGTAAACAAAGACATAAACAATGAAGTAAATGTGCCTAAAGAAAAATCAATATTAAATAGTTTTATAAAAAAAAAAAGAAAGATTGTGTTCTTACAAAAGGTTCCACAGCTTGTATTTTATCATCACGTTCAATTAAACACAAAGATACATTTAATGTACATTTATCGCCAATTGGTTCATAGTATAATGCAATCTATATTCAAGCATAAAACTTTTTAGTTTAGTATTTATCATAAAAATAATGTTAAATTACTATTGATGAGATCGAACAAGTAAATAGAGATGATCAAAATACTCAAAACATTCGTACTCGATGATTTAGTACTCATATGATTAATAAATGAGCCAGAAAAAATTCAATGTAAATCTGGCAAATAGCTGTGTAGAATTATTCACATTCTGATCGAGATATAGAACGTGTCTTTCCTTTCCCAACAATAGATATGATGTGCCATGAAAATATGACAGAATACACTGTTTTGACAACTACAGACGAAAGAAAAGTTTAAAAATTTTTGTCCTTTTACTATAGGATGTTGTCAAACAACAACATCTCTATTTTTATGGCCCAGATTTACTGAATAATCCTTGATACGAAAAAATTCTCATGCTTTGGATGTTCTTTTACGGCATTTCAAGTGGATCTAGCCATCTTCTCAGTGAAAAGTGTTTTTTTTCTCTCATAAATGTATGAATATGTGTATGGAAATATGTTAAAATAATTAACAGATTGTCAAAAAACTATATATCATCACTACAAGTCAACCCTTCACGATGTATTGACTCAATGTTGTCAAATGGCAACATTCTATTGAAAAGGATTAAATCAAAAAAAAAAAAGATTTTTCTAATTGTTTAATATTTGTTTCTTTACCTGAGAAATGAGCATATCAAGAATAGGTGCCATTAGAATTGGACTTTTACGAAGAATAGGTAATAAACCCTATGAAATAAAACTAATTCTAATAAAAAAAATTCTCTTTAATTTTATCTCATACTTCATAAACAGTTAATCGAACATCATATTGTTGAGTAAGACTTCGTCTTAATTGCATTAATAATTCAATACATTGTCCTTCAGTTGAACGTTGTGTTGAATTAATTGTATTCATTTGTGTTGCACCACGCTACAAAGAAACAAAAAAGATTAAAATATATCTCGCTTTTTTTTTTCTTTCAAAAATTAAATCTAATAAATTTACTTCTACTAAAGAAAACATTGTCATTTGACTAGCTTGAGCAGCTGGTGGTCGTATTAACCATTTAGCATGTTTTAATAAAATTAAATATCCATCAACAGCCATACGACGACAATCAAGACGACTAGAATATTTAATTTAAAATTATGATTCAAATCATTTAAATACTTACGGACGATACATAGCTTTTCGAAGTAATTGAAAATATGTTTCACGAAATGGTGTATTACCACTTAATTTAATAATTGGTTTAAATGCATCAATCACATCATGTGCTAAATCATAACGCATTAATAAAATTTGATCAAGACGATCTTTTAATTGTTCAGGCCATTTTACAAATCGATGGCTATTCGTTTTCATTACATCATATAATTGTTCTAAAAATATTTATATATAAAATTTTTAAAGAAAAAAAGAAATATTAAATTTTTTTTTGTTTTTTGCTTTTTGAAAATATACCAACAAAATGTTTAACAGTACGATCATTTGTTTTAGCTTCAAGAATTCGATCAAATAAACGATGTATAATATCTTCTTGAATAGATTTATGTAACTAAAAATTATTTTAATATTTTTTTAATAATAAATTAAAACTATAGAAATCATACTCGAACAATATCTGAAAGCCATTTCGATGCCAATGTTTTTAATAATTCAATAACTGAAAATGATGATTCATTATTTAACATTGGTGATTGACTATATTCATCAAGTAATTGAAAACAAAAATCAATTAAACCCGAAAGAATTAAATCACCACCAAATAAACTTAAAAAGAAATATTAAACTCAAAAAACAAGAAATCAAATATTTCATTTTTTTTGTATTTTACTCTTTTTTTGCAAGTTGTAATAAATAATCTCGATAAAAATCATTATAATTTATTTTTGTAAATAGTATAAGCCAAAAAGCTTCATTATTTTTTTCAAATGTTTGACAAACAAGATCAAATGATGTTTTAAGTTGTTTTATAAACTAAATAATAAAAATAAATTATTATTACAATGATATTTTTTATTTGTGGATGTAGTCATTAGTCGAATGATTATTCATTGAAAATTACTAAAATAATTGCATCTACTATTTATTCTTTCACAGTTCGTTTACTGACTGTAAAAGAATCAATGGTAAATGCTATTATTCTAGTAATTTTCGATAAATAATCATTTGACCAATAGTTTTCTACGTTTTTATTTGATTTACTTTTCCTTTTATTGTTCGATCTTTTGGTAAAGCAAATATAAATGCAAGACAAAATGGAGAAAATATTTTTGATACATCATTACTTTGAATTTTCTATATGAGAAAAGAAATAAATAAATAACAAAAAAAAAAATAAACATATAAGAATAATTCTACTTTAAACGTTCGTAATAATGTCATACCAAGATCAGGTGATAATTCAATAGTATTTAGAATATGTACAATACAAAGACGAATATTTGATGTATATTGTTTGTTACTAGAATTATTCAAATAAAAATAATAAAATGAAATAATAATAAATATTAATTTACTCATTTGATTTTGAATCAAGATTAATAAAATATTGTATTAAACGATCAAAAATATATCCACTACAACTTGTTATTTCATTTTCTAAACGATTATCAATACATAATTGAAGAATATTTAAAACAAATATTGGTAATTGATCAATTGATGATTCAAAATCAATTGTAAACATTATATCAATAAATGTACGTTTTTCATTATCAGCAAATGGAAGTGTTCTAAAAAACCCCCCAGAAAAGAAAAAGATTGCTCATTTTGATCGATACATTTTCGAATAATTTTATTTACTTTATCACAGCCATAAGACTAGCATAATTATCTTCTGTCCATCTAAATATCAAATATAACATTTAAAGAAATTTTAGATTCTTTTATTTTTACGTTGTATTTCCTAATTGTTGAACAATAGTTTGACACATCGATGCTGCTAATAATGAACCTGATTGAGTTTCATCACGTTTAACTAATTGTAAATAAATACTTCGTAAAAGTTCAATCATACTAAACAAAAAAAAAGATAAGGGAATTTATGTATAAGAACAAAATCTCTTCCATGAATAACGAACATATCAGCATTTGTTGTTGATTCAATTAATTTTTCGATTATTTCATGTGTTATATCGAGCAATGCTTCCGATGATATATTATCAAGCTGAATACAGAAGAAAAATATAGAAGAAAATACATTATTTCTTTTTTTACATAAATGATCATAAGACCAACAATCTTTGTAAATACAAGATGATGAACAGTAGATGCTGATGATGTAACAACAATTTGAATAGTTTTTTTGATAAATGTTGGAAGAATTGTAGCATCATTAGTTTCGTCTAGACATTCTATAATTAAAAACAACAGATTTTCGTTCTTCAGAAGTTTTCTTTCTTGAAAAGTTTCATAAAAGAAGTTATTTGTTTCCTTTTTTTTATTGTTCAACATCATGGGAAATATGGAAAATTTATTTTTTTAATCTACACATGTGTAAGAACTTCAACTATTTTCAAACTGATTTATTTAATCATTTTTTAGGTGAATTTCTATCGCCATCGAATGCTGATATATCAATTTTTTTTTTTGTCTATCACTTCATAGTAAACTTGAAATAATCAAAAACAATGCACTGCCGACTATAGCTTCCATATATTCAATTTTATGGTTCTAGTGGAATCGTCAGGATTGAACGGATCGATGACTTAAGAGACCAAACGGAAAATTTTTGCTCAAATTTATCTTAATTTCAGTGAAACAATTGAAATAATCAATCAGCTTGAATTCAATCTCTTATTATACACATGTAATTTACAATATCATCCAAAGTATTTTTTTTTATGCTTTCTATTCGATTCAAGCTGGATGGTCTTTGATTGTCATTTATAAAAATTTACATATCCACCTTTCAAATATTGTTTAAAAATATCAAATGGTCGAGAATCTGCACTGTTTGCATCAATTGATGATCGAAATTTATTGATAAACTAAATAAAAAAAAATTGTCGTTTTTTTTTCTCTATTAAAAAAACCGAATCGAATATTTTTATTTGTTTCACCATATCGAAATGATCACTAGTATTTATAGTTGAATTGGTCGTTTTTTGACGTTTTGACATTGTATCATTATTATCAATTTGTGTTCTTTTCATCTAAAGAAATATACAAAAAGTAGATGTTGAAGAAATTTTCTTTTGTTTTTTTTTGATTTCTCTGGTAAATATATGTGCATAAGATATATTAGAAATAAACATAGACGACGCAAACTAAACTTTCTAAAAGAAGCAATGAATGTTTTTAAACGGATAATTATAAAAAATATTTCACTTTAAGTCTAGCACTAATCAGTTTATTTCTTTTCACAATATTTTTTTTTTCGATACATATTCATTTACGACGGTATCTAAACTAAATCAATTTCAAAACAACATTCAACATAAACTAAAGATAAACTAGATAGTCTCTCTTGATCTGTTGCGGTGTGGGTGGATGCTGAGAAGATTAACATCTATATTCACCATCTCAAGATGACGGCACTAATGTTGCATCATCAGTTTTATCTAATATAATTGTTTCATTTGTATTCACAATAGCTGTATTATTACATGCATTACATTTTTCTTATAGAGAACTTTTTGATTTTTTTTTGTGAAATAATAAGAAACTTTACTTTGTTTTAGATATTTGACTAATAAATTAGAAATTAATCGCAAAGTTATAAAAGACTAAAAAGAATATAAAACAGAGAAGACTAATAGGCATCTTCTGTCTAGCGTGGATTAAAAACAAAAGACAAGAAGAATGGTCTTTGTATTTCTCCAATCACATGATATTTTAATCAATTGGCCTTCAACTTCTATAATAAACACAGATGTCAGATATATGTAAGAAAAATGTGATCATAAAGATAGAATAAAACAAATTTCTAGTTCTGTGCATCAATCTCTCCATATTAATCATCAGACTAGGGAGATATTAAAGGAAACAATCACCTCTTAATGCATCACCTATTTTTTTTGTACGAAAAGTAATTGCATCCTATTGCTTCGCTGATGCGCTGCTTATGAAAATAGATATTAAACGAGATGGGTTGAAACAACAAAGTTTTGGAGAACTTTGAATGAAATTTTTTATTTATAACTTCTTCAATTATTTTCTCTGGTTCTTTTGGTTTTGGATCACACCATATAAGCTAATGTTGAATACCATCAGCTAAATAATATAGAAAAGCATCTGATATTAAAACTGGTTCTTTAATTAAGTTCACACTTGGAATAGCAATACGTTCTTGATTAGATTTATCCAAATCTATATCCCATTTAAAATAACGAATGCGAATGAAGTCGATCTATATTCTTTCGAAACTAACTTTTGATGTTCAATATAACGTTGAGTATATTGTTTATCATGGCAAAATGGATGTTTTTGTCCATTTCCAAGCCATTTTATTAAATCATTCATTTTCATTGGCTTATAAAATTAACACGTTACGTGTTAGGTAAGCGTTTTTTTCGATCATCAAATTTATTAAAAATGAAAATGAGTAAGAGTGTGGGTGCAGGTGTGGCTGAGACCTTCTCTTCACTCACTCACATCCACATCAAATCTTTTCGAATCGCAGTTTTGTTTTCCTACATTATTTATAAAAAAAAGACATCTTCAGATAAATTGAATTGAAGATCACAGAAGAGACTTATTTGAATTTCATGAATTCTACACATTTTGAATTTAGGAAACCTAAAAATTCATGACAGAAACGAAGTCATTGAAAGAAAACAAACATAATTCTAAGAAATTCAAGAACCGAAGAAATTGTAGGAGCTGTCAAAACTTGAGGAGCTCTAAGAAAGCTCTGAAGTCAGAATAGTTGTACAATCATCCGATGAGCACCAGTAGACTTTTATAACTAAAAGCAATGAATAAGAAGGGATTTTGATGTATTTTTACTCTGACACTTATGTTAATCTTTAGATAGAGTGAATGCAATTTAACTTGTCGGAAATCGATGTTTTCTGAATAGAGGCGTACTTAAGAGAAGATGAATGATTTATTCGATTGATGAAACAATTGGTTAACGCTAAAAAGTTCTCTAGTTTTCTCACATAGAAGGGAATGTCCTAATTTAAGTGAGCACAAGACTTGTACGATAATGAACCGGACATTTTGTATGAGATTTTAGATCATTTAATCGGTCTCCCCACTATCGATGTATATGTTTATTTGTGTCGAAACAAGTCTATTTTGCATTTAACGTTTACATGAGAGATTGTGCTACTTATGTTAATATTTTTTTTTTGTATCAAAACGCGTCTGAATCGTATTTCATGTGCATTTGAAAACGCAAAGATCGAACACGGCTAGCCGCAAAAAAATGCATGATTGGAGATGCATTTGAAACGAAACTACGATCGAATGCTGCCGGAATTGAAATCGTATCTAGACGCGCTCGACTTAATACATGGGGAATTTGAAAAAAATTATTGCAAAATAAATCATATATCTATGAAATATTGTTTTATTTTTAAAACATGTGCACTTTTTTTCTTTTGATAGAAAAATTTGTCCCTAGTTTCTCTGAAATCACAAAACTTTTAATACTATCGAAGATTGAAAACTTATTAATTGCTTATCTTATTTTATTCAATAATGTATATTGATTTTCTCTTTGTTTTTCGTCGTGAAATAAATATATCTCAATGAGATTATCTGAGAGTAACCGCTTGAAATTGATGAACAAAGCTATTTACAAAGATATCTAACTTGATAACAAAATAACACTGGACAAAATTGAGATTAAAAGTTGTCAAAAAACCAAATCGGCTTTATCAATAAATTTAGTATTTTTTATTGTTATAATTAATCTTTTTGATGCCACGAAATGCGAATATGATAAGCGTGCAAAAACAAAAGAAGAACATGTACAATGAACTACAAATATCAAGTAACACAGCTAGCAGCAAAAATTTGTCAAAAGAAGTCTTGAAATTTTACAACTAATGATCGTGAAAAAGTTTCTCGTGCGCATCGATGTAATGCTTGTTTCTTGCACTGATTGTGAATATAAACGAATAAAATATAGACTTTTTGGTATTCCATAATTACTTGTTCTGTTAATTGACAGATACTAAATAAAAAGACTCAGATGAAGTTATTCAAAACTCAATATACAGAATATACTAAAAATAGTTTAACTTGATCTTCAATTAAATAACAATAAACAGACAGTGTGCAGAACATCCTGTACGAATACTTTATCAATGTATTCTTAAAGAAATGCATGCTGTCAGTAAAGGATAAACTTTTTTGCATATGAAATTCCATTTATTTCGCAGAACTCTATTTTATAGACCCTTTGGAATAATTATTTGTCATCTTCATCCAGATACGGTTTAAACAAGAAACGTGTCCAGACGCGTTCAAACAACTTCACCAACTACGTGCTGATGCGGTTCCAACAAGAAATGTGTGTATAGACGCGATTCAAATGTCTTTTTAAAATGTATCCAATTGTGTTTGGCTATCGTTTCCCAACCGCATGCAAATGTAGTACTGACAAAAGACATAACTAGACATGCTTCATATGAAATTCTTTTTAACTAACTTTTAACGCGTCAATTTTGCTTTGTGTGTTTACATTGCTACGGGTAGTTAATAATAATGTGTGCTTCGATCATAAGTTGCGACTTGGATATAAAAGGAAATGTTACGCGAAAAATAATTAAACCAAACAAGTAGCACACAGGACACCAAAAATACGGTAATAAATATCAACAAGTAAAGGATAAATAATAGCAGCACCAAACATTAGAATAGAGGCAACAATAGCAAGAATAGTAATACCAAAATAGATATAAACAATAAGAGAAACAAGAATCCCGTAGAAATAAAAAATAAAGAGAAGGCCAATGGCAGCAAGACCAATACCGATGCGGAAATGCTTCGGAGTTGATGATGACGAATTATCAAGTTCTTGTAACATTGGAAAGTCTAAAGATAAGTATTCAAGCATCTGTGATATCTCTGAAAGTAAAATAAATAATTCCGCTTTGTAAATGATAGAATATGTAAACACATTTAGATTTCACGGAGCGTTATACGTTTAATGAGAAGCACAGCTAATTTGAACCATATACAACATTATTTTTTGCGACGTTTCAAATTGAGATGGTCTATTTTTGACTCAGTTCGTGATCGAGAAAAAAAATATAATATTTTATTGGCTGTTTCTTTGAGTAACTACAGCATAAATGGGCGATTTTCCCCATACATAATAATCATAACTTTAAAACAAAAAACAGGTGGAGATGTGCGATCCATAGGATGATTCACTGATCCTTACAGGACCTGGCGATGATAGAAGGACAGAGTAAGACTGAGAACGATGACTGGGACGAGTGAGACAAAGAGGTTTTTCCACAACATAATGGTGTACTGTGACTAACAGTCAATACATAGAACTACTTGCTATGTCTGGTAACTAATGAGTTTATACGACTTAATCTATTCTTGAGCCTATATAATGTGAGCTCTTTCTTTGCTGCCATTATCTCTTCTCACGCTGATTGCTTTCTGATGAAACAAATCACAAAATAAATATATTTATACTATGTATTGATCACTGTTTTATGCATTTCGTTCGTTGTAGCTAGCGATTAAAGCACCCACATAGTCAGTCATCGGAGCGATTAATATGTTAAGATGCATGTTCCGTATTTGTAATAATCAGCTCCTGTAGCGCGTTTTTTAGCTCAGTCCAAGTTGCGACACACAAAGGAAAATGAATTTCAATCTATCTGTTGCAAATGATACTGGTTTTTTAATAATCTGTCAGGTGTTCGATGAATGGTATGCAGGCATTTCCAAGCTATTTGTTTTTGCAAAACTCGACACAGTACTAGACTAAATTCTTAGACGTACTAAGAGCGTTCATTTGTTGGCTCCTTCTTTCGAAGACTTTTGAGAGTATTGAGACCATCGGTAGGACGATCAGTTCACAGTCATTTTCTTTGGCTTTGCAAGAGAGTTACCAGTGATTGTATCCGTTCGGGTTCGTTTTTGGACGGAATTGAAACGAGTCACACCGAACCGATGGAAAAATGGTTCGCAATGTATCATAACTGGGGTTGGCATCAATGTCAGTCTTTTACTAAAGACGATCTTTTCATATACAAATGTCATGATGAGCAGTCTAAACTTAACTAATGGCCGCACAGAATTAAAGATGCTGAGTGTAAGCTTAAAAACTTGACTACGACAACAACTAGCGACTTGCAGTTTTCAGTAATCGAGAGAAGAGATTTCCTGATGTTTTTTTTGAAAATAATATTGTATAGGACGAAGTTATTCCGAAGACTGTCATTTATGTAAATCTTTCCTGAAAATACATGAAAAGGACATACCAATGGAATGACCTTTTGGTTTTGATATTTGCATTAGATAGGGGGATGTTACATCTCAACTTCTATATTAAATTCAAAGAGTTAGCTTCTTTTTTTCTTCTCTGCATTAAACTACATCGCATTTCTGATGCCCTACAAAAATGAATATTTTTCTCAATTGGAAGTCATCATTATCATAAAGTCATCCCGGGTGTATCCAGAAAATGCATGCTTCAATAGAGCGATCATTCAGTCGATTAATGATCATGTATAATGAGGTTTACGAAGATGGTTTTTATACACTACTAGAAAAAGGAAGAGTACAGAATATGTGAGTCAAAAAAGGATGTACGTGTGGACACGGCGTTGGTGAAATAACACCTAGAACACAGACGGTTACATCCGTCCTAATAGCCAGACTCACACAATCACAACCACACCTACACCCTCATTTTTATCATTATATTCTTATGGAGTAAAATATTAAAATAGGTTTAGACGTGAGTCTTTTTTACATGGTTAAAATAAAAATATAATGAAAAAGAGTGAAAAACAAATTTGGCAAAATTATTTTAACATTTTTACTAATAACGTACTTCCTTTCATAAAGATATCAGTTCCCTAGAGAAACATCTTGTAAGCAAGCTCTTGAAATTTTGGAATTGGTAAACAAGATCTTGAAAAGATAATTCGTTTGTGTATACCTTAATAGTGTGAGATAAATCTGTACCTAAGATCTTTGCAAAATCTGTTCTAAGATTCTCACATGTCAAGATCATGGAAAAGATATCAGTTGTGATTATCTTTTACTAAGATCATGAGTAAAATAAAAAGCGACATCATTAATTTGCTTACATATTTAAAAATTCTTTAATTGCTTGTAACTATTTTCCAAAAGTCAATCCTATTAACCTGTAGGTCTCAGAGATATGTAAAATATTTTGCAACAGTAGGGGTACTTGTCAACCAATGAAATTAAAGTTATAAAGAACAACGAGAGAAAAAAGAAGACAGCTAAACAAAGTTCATAAAGTATGAACAAAGTTTTTTCGACTAGTCTAGTGTATATTTATGAAATATTGGTATTTGACGAGAGCATGACTAGTGTCAGATTACGATACCGAATCGTTTTGAATTCAAATCTTCTAAGAATAGGATTTTTCTTGAATAACAATGAAATAAAAGATTTTTTAGATTATAATGTGACTGAGATCTTTAATTTAGATAAATCTTTGATTAACTTTTTTCTATAGTGATTATTCTAAGACAGTGTAGAAATCAGATATGTTAAAATTATATTTTTTTGCCTTCTAGATTTTTATATATAAGTGTTTAACTTATCAGATAAAGGTTTTTTACATACATGATCATCGATTTTATGTCACAATTACCATCTGATGCCATTAAATAAAAATCAAGATCGAATGATAACACACCATCAGTGATAATAATTGTACGCTCTCCAACAGCTGTAAATAATGACGAACAAAAATCACAATGAGAGACATAAAATTTAGTCAGTACGAAAAAAATTAAACGCAAATATTAATAATAGAAAATAAAAACAGTTTTTTTTAGCTGCAGTTTTTACTTCTTTTCAATTTGTATAAATAGACATATTTTTGAACTTATGAAATTTGCTCATATGAATTATACAATTTCTTGTATTCTTGTAGTTCGGTTTTTTTTGTTGTATCATTTTTGCTGAAAACTAAACTTACATTATATGTTCAGATAGATATTTCTCAGTATTAAATAAATACTAGACAGAAAGATATTGACTGAAGATCTTGAAAAACTTGATTATCAGTATCCGAGATATAATTATCCATACCAAAGATCAGTAAAAAAGATCACAAAAATATATAAGATATCAAACTAAAGATATTGAATATTTATTACCAAGATCTTACAAATCTGTACCTAAGATCTAATCACAGATCTTATTACAAGATAATGTGATTATCTTGTATCTAAATTTTCAAGATCTATTCACTTTTCTGTACATTGTATCTCGATCAAGATCTTGCTTACAAGATGTTTCACTAGGGTTGAGTACAATAAATTTTGAATGATAATTTCGATGTTAATTTTAAACATGTATCTTCTATGTCTGTTCAACTTTATATACTCGAAAAATGCAAAAACACAATCAAAATGAGCCCAAAAACTTATGATAATATAGCTATTCGCTTCTTTCTCAGCTCTGGTGATGTGAACAGAAAATCTAAAAAAATGAAAATTCTATTTTGCTCTAAACAATAAATAGAAAGACAAAAGACTGACACTAAGTTAACGTTCATTTGTTTCACATGTATCTATGTTGCGTGTGTCAGAGTAAAATATTTTGATCAAAGTACTAAAAATTTAAAGACTAACCCGTATTCAACTACTCATTTGTGTTGCCAATCTACCATCTATGTTAATTCTTGACCGACTATACAAGAAGAAATGCAATAAGTTACCAAAAAATATATCAAGTTACACACTAAAATAAAATGTGTCGCACTTAGAATGTGTTCTATACGAATTCGTCGTGTTCTGTATGCTGACTATTCATTTGCCGTTTTGTTTTGCACACACAATTCGATATAGATAACTCGACTTAACATACAAAAGTTATATATTTTCGTATTAATTTTTTTTCTAGATTATTTCTCGATTATTCATTAGTCGAGACGATGTCGATCTTGATCGATGATCGAGAGAGGACTACCTTGAAGTGGTTGGATGGAGATCGGATCAATTTGAGGCTGGGCAGACCCTCAAGATCTAACCTGCTTGAGTTTTCAGATTATGAATAGTTAAATGGAAAAAATTGAAAGAAATATCATAATTTTCTTTTACACAAAAAAATGAAAAATATGCTGCGTAATAGATGCGAACAACGTTTTCAGAATGTGTCGCAAAGTACGACACATGCGACACATTTTATTTTAATATGTATGTATGAATAAAATGAAAAGGCTACGAAGAAAGACTCAGTTATTGCTAGAGTGACAGAGAAAAATGACACTGTCATACAGAGAATAGATGATTGAATGGGCGATCCACCCAAACGAACGAGAAAGTTAACATAAATAGAATGGAGATAAACAAAATACAACTGAAGAGAAAAAAAATGGAAAAAATATACATTTCAACATACATATATAAACGCTTCGATCATTAAGATAAACTTTTATGAACTTAAATAATTTGCTGAGAATGACAAAGTGTCATTATCAAAATTATTCAGAACTAGGGTAGTCGATATACTGAACTATTCTAATGAGATGACAACCCATGACACCTTAAAGAATACGATCAAGTGGAATTGGGCAAGTAAAACTTCTAAAAATGTTTTTTCTTATTTCAATATTTCCATCATAAAATTTGCTTTTATATTTACTTCTACGATAAGAAAAGGTTATCTTAAGTATGCAATAAAGCTCTCTTACCATTCATTGCAAAAAAAGTTATCCTATCATGTAGTTGACTGACGATATTGACTAACACACGATATGCAAAATTACTTGCACAATCGAAGGAAAGAAACAATGAAAAGAAATATTCTCAGTTTTGATGCATAATCTATTCATTCGCCTAGTGTGCGCAAAATCAGCGAGTGCAGAGCAAAATAAAAAAAGCGTCTCCATCATCAGGATAAATATAAGTGTCTTAACATTAACACCCAAGCATACTTTAAAAAGCATACGATGGATGTGACGAGCGCTCGAAAATTAGAAATATATATTTTTTGTTCGTTCTGTTCCGATTTTGAGCCCCTCGGCAATCATTGGATTCCGCCCACTCGAAAATTGTATTCTATCGGACACCCATTTTCAACTCCTTAAGGGGACCCCCCCCCCCGTTTCCCGACTCAAAATTTTCACATTTTTCATTTTTTGTGATTAGTATATAGATTTAAATGCCCTCTATCCATTGAGTACACTTTGAGAACTGAAAAACCACATCTTATATATAAAAAATTCGAAAAAAATCACAAAATATGCTGAAAAAACCAAAAAACACAAATTTCTTTGCGTTTTTCTCCAAATCAGTTTTTTCAGCAAAAAAATGAAGTTTTCCCCCTTTTTCTCCGCCATTTCAAGTCCGATCAGGGTTGGAACCGGTCCGGCCGGACCGGTTGAAGAAATCGACCGGGCCGGTAAAGACCGGAATTTTACCGGTTGAAAGTTTTCAGAAATCTTCTTTGTTAACCCTGTTTTTGACCATAAAAACTAAGGTATCACATGTTTTTTCTGTCAGAATACGTGAAAAAGTACTCAAAATATATGTTATATTAATCGTTTTTTCTGAGGTTCTCTTTAAAAAGATTTATTATGATGAGTGCCTTTTACATGCGCCTTAAACTATTTCATATTTGGAGCCATTTTTTCTAAAAATAGGTTTTCAAAAAAAAATTCGACATTTTTTCACCGGTTTTTAACCGATTTTCACCGGAATTTCACCGGTTGGACATGTGATTCCAACCGACCGGTTTCCGGCCGGACCGGACCGGTAGGATTTTTCAACCGGCCGGACCGGACCGTTTTAATATTTCTCAACCGGTTCCACCCCTGAGTCCGATCGGGCTGAAAATTGTTTTGATGAGACTTCAAGTGATTTGGATTGGGCGTTTTTTTTTTTGGATACCTTCTACCAATCAAGTTTAGCAGGCTTCGCAAAATTTTTAGGATCCAAAAAACCTAGAGATTTTGCAAGGTGCTCAGTATTTTGGTTCTCCAGCCTGAAGTATTTGGAATTTTTGAAAAAAAACAAAAAACGCCCACCCCGATTGGGTCCGTCTACCCACAGTAAAAATTTCAGCTCAAACGGATGAAATCTGTGGATTTGCGGGGGGAAAACTTTTTGCAAGTTTTTGACCTTGGGGTCTCTGGAAGTCCATGAAGATGACGTCTGGCAAATTTGTGCCTATGACAACTTTTGCTCTACTACTCGAGGTCTATCTACCCTGCCAGTTTCAGGAATTTTCGTTCGGCGTTTCTTAAAAACGCCGGAAAGGGGGGGATCCCCTTAAGCACTTTTAGTCTCTTGATACTCATCGAAATTTCGAGTATTCGTGAAAAGAAACATATCAAAAGCATCATATTGAGTGCTCCAATAGAAGCGAGTCTAGCAGAATGACATCTTCAAGTGATGAGGTTAATTTTGATTTCCTGAAACTTCTTCAAAAAATGATTTACGAATATCTCTTTCATTGAGCTACCTTAGTAGGATAATAATTGTTTCGCATATATTTTTCTTAATTTCATAATTTTCTAAAAAATATTTAGCATTAACTGATGAAAAATAACAAGTAAGATCCGGCTATATAAGCGTTTTTAATGAAACACACGGTCATAACGAATCTTGCGTTTTGAATGCTTGAAAATTTTTTTTTTAATATTGATTTTATACTTTAGCACATAAATCACCTATTTATCAAATAAGCTCCTTATATTGCGTCTGAGACTTCAAAAAAAGCCTTTACTGTAGTTAAAGACACACAAAAGAAGTTTTTATTCGATTGAAAAGTTTTTTTTCTAATTGTCGAAAACTTTTAGCGAATATTACAATAACAACCTTGAAAGTACTATCCTTCTATGAATTGAAAAGGTGACTTTCATAGAAGAACAATAGTTCATACTTACGAGGGAACATTCCCAACTGTCACATTGCTTTTGAGTCGAGCGTATGCGCATCATGTAGACCCTAATGATCTATGAATACTCCGAAAAAAGTTCGTGTCGCTATCTTATTACTGCCGAGATATTGCATTTTTACTGTATGTATAAGCAAAAAGCCGTGGGCCCCCTCAGGAATACTAGGAAAATTGAGTTTCGAATTTCAACTTGAAACTTTGTATAGAGACAGGTCTCAATGAGAATAGTTTATTGTGAAAGTTTTAGATCATTTGATTGCTTCTAGTCTGCAATAAGAACATCGGAATCTGCTGGTGTGTATAAGCTATTTTACTATAGCTGTATCTTAGGATAAGAACAACGAAAAGATCTGAAACTTTCACAATAAACTATTCTCACTGAAGTTTATCTCTATGTAAAATTTCAAATTGAAATTCGAAACTTAGTTCTTCTAGTGTTTCTGAGGGGGATCAAAGCTTTTTTTCTTAAACATACAGCAAAACTGCAATATCTTGGCAGTAATAAGCAAGCGGTACGAACTTTCTTCAGAGTACTCATAGATCATTAGGGTTTGCATGATGCGCATAGGCTCGACTCAAAAGCGATGTGATAGTTGGGAATATTCCCTTGTTAGTTTAAATGTTTGACGAATGTTAATAGTAAGTACCCATGTTCGAAACTTCTCCTCCGCGTTTATTCGATAGGTTTCGATGACTCGAGAATGAGGCATCTATAGGGAAAAAAATCCTTTTTATTTTGATCAAATTTTGATCCTCTCGATAAAAATCGTTCGACTGATCGAAAATTCAGCGTTTTACTGACGTATCGTCGAGTTCTCGACTTATCAGAAAGTGAGAATCCGAGGGTACGTTTGAAATTTCAGTCCCCACGGTAACCTTAAATCAATGCGTCGAAATGCCTATCGAACAGGCCTAGAGATTGGGCCACTTTTTGGTGGCCTGGCCCGGCCCATACTGGACCAAGAATTGCTCAGGCTCACCCGGCCCAACTTTTAGTCTATTAGAGTCCGACTCGGTCCACTCGAGCAGTTTACTGTGCCCGCCCGATCCGACTCGACTCAGATTGGCACTATTATAATAATATTTCTTTTGCAAAGAAAAGATTTCTACATGATGAAACTCAATGATCACTACGTAAGTAAAGTTAGCACCAGATTCGAGTTTTTACTGTCCGAATTCGCCCCTGGACTTGAGTTGATTTTGGTTCAACTTGAGTTATACGCAGAATTTTACGGCGAATCTGATGGTGTAAAGATCAAGGGAGATCATCGAGCAAAAATCAACACTTGACCCCAAAATACTGGTTTTTTCAAAAAATTTTTGAAAGTTTTTCCTGTCCGGATTCGCTATCTTGGTTGAGTTGGGTCTAAAATTGGTTGAGTTAGACTCAGCTCGAAATTCTACATCGAATGATATCAATTTTATATGGAGTCATCGGCGAAAAAATGTTCACTGCACTCAATCCCACCCCACAGAAGTCATCCTCACCCTCATCCAGTCGAAAAATTTTTTGTCCAATTATCCCATATAAAATTGATATCATTCGATGCAGAATTTCGAGCTGAGTCTAACTCAACCAATTGTAGTCCCAATTCATCTAAGATAGCAAATCCGGACAGGAAAAACTTTCAGAAAATTTTTGAAAAAACCAGTATTTTGGGGTCAAGTGTTAATTTTTGCTCGATGACCTCCCTTGATCTTTACACCATCAGATTCGCCGTAAAATTTTGCATATAACTCAAGTTAAATCATAATCAACTCAAGTCCAGGGGCGAATTCGGACAGTAAAAACTCGAATCTGGTGCTAACTTTACTTACGTACGATCACTGGAGTTATTTATCAGAACATTGTAAAAAGTTTATTGATTATAGTGATCACGAGTTGAACAATGTTACACAGTTTTAAAGCTTGTAAAAAAACATCCTACGAGATAAGTCGAATTCGTTATTGAACCGAAAGAGTTAGATGCATTTGTTGGCACTCCAAGTTCTGTAACACTATCATTTATTAGCAAGAATTTTTCAGAAGTAAAATGCCCACTGATCAATTTCAAAGAGTCAGATCGATTACTATTTCTAGTTACACTTTTAATTTTAGTCTACAGTCAACATCGTTCCACTTTAGTAATATTCATGTCGCTTAATGCAGTTGATAGTTCACTCAGTTGTGTGTGCCGATGAGGAATGCCATCGAATTAAATAAATGCTCTGTTTTTATTTATTGTCTAAATGAAGTTTTCAAAACGTTCGCATAATAAAGCCTCCTGATTGTTAACAGTTGCCGCAAAAAGTATTAGTACGATTTTGTTTTTGATCACAAATAATCAAAATAAGAACTTTATAAGATTTGGTAGATATCAAAAGAATCACTACGTCTTTTAGTATTTATATCATAGAAACCAGCATTGTTGACTGCATCTATGTAAAATGATAGGTCAATGTTTGAAAACTATGGATGTTTTGAACGCAAAAATAATTCGTGCGATAAGTGAACATGTTTTTTTTTATGTTTGGGAAACTTTCAAAAAAGCCCACAATAACATCATTAAATAGAACGCAGAGCAAGTCATATTTTCATGAAAAAACGCTTTTCAAAGAATATTTCTATTTTACAAATACAGTTATTCAAAAAAAAATGTAGCAGTAGCGCCTTGAGAGGCACTCATCTTGGCAGCTGAATATTCGAATAGTTTTTCATCAAAATATGGAAATAATGCACGGGACTAAGCAATTTTGGCATAAAGAATGTTCTATAAGTAGCGATCCCTTTTTTGTTTTCTTTCTCTCAATATAGATTTTTAAAGAGCATCATCTAAGCTATCAATCAAAAAAACTGTTTAAATGTGTATGAACTCTAAGAGAGGACTACATCGATAAAAATTTTGAAAAAATTTTGTCAAATACATTTTTTACTTTTTGTCTATAAATGACTACCTTGTCAGTATTTTGTGAATATCTCTTATTTTCTGATGGTTTAGCTTGAATTTTTTTTCAAAAGATAGCCCGTGTAATTCTCTACAAAACCAAATAAAAGGTTCCTCTTCAAAATGGTAACTAGAAAACCATATCTGATCGGAAGTGCTACACTCCAAAAATCTCCACTTTCACAGGGACTTTTTTCTACAACAGTAATTATTTCTCATCTCCGAAAGAAATAGGTTTCATGCCATTCTCAGTTATTATTTTGAAGAGGTACCTCTTATTGGATTTTGTAGAATTACATGAACTATCTTTTGAAAAAAAATTTAAGTCAAACCATCAGAAAATAAGAGAGAGATATTCACAAAATACTGACAAGATAGTCGTTTATAGATAAAAAGTAAAGAATGTATTTGACAAAATTTTTTCAAAATTTTTATCGATGTAGTTCTCTCTTAGAGTTCATGCAAATTTAAACAATTTGTTTTTTGATCGATAGCTTAGATGATGCTCTTTAAAAATCTATATTGAATGTCTGTCCACGGTTGAATACGACAAAGAGAGAAAGAAAACAAAAAGGGGGTCGTTACTTATAGAACACCCTTTTTCACAGTTGAATAGCTACTCTTTCTATACTATATGTGTCCAAAAAGCAAACGAAAAGAATGGTCGCCGAAGCGAAGGCCACTGGTATAGATTAGGCATACACCGAAACCGGAAACAGACCAGGATTTCCGAGTTCGGTCATTCCCAGGGTTCGACAGGTACTAGACATGGACTCAATCCAAATCTTTGTTTCAAGTTAACTGAGTCTCACTAGCATTTGGACCTGACTAATGAATTTCTACAAAAGGTAATCGGGGATGGAAAATTCGAATCTGCAATCGGATTTTCAAAATTTTGAACTAGATTTTTTGGGGTCAAGGGAAAGTTTTTTTAAGAAAATAACGGTATTTCACAGAGGTTGACGAAAGTCAAGTGTGCTCGAGGAATCCGAATCTGCAATTCGTTTTTCGAAACTGGGTTCTCGATTTTTTCGACATTTTTTATTCTGAAAAAGTTGATATTTATGCAAAAAAAAATTTTCGTAGAAATCCTAGTAAGAATCGCTGACATTTCCATGCCAGAATCCTTAACATATCCAATCAAGATCCTTCAATGATTCACTGTTTTTTTCCTGTGAAAATGACAAAATCCCGAAGAAAGTGTGTATAGCCACGGAATTTTAGGATCCTGGAAGAATTTAAAAGAGGATTTAATCGAAATCCTGAGCAGATTGCTACTATTTTTGAATCAGAAATCGTTCAGCAAACTCTTAAATGCTGAACAAAGTCTGTAGCTACGAAATTTCAATATCTCGACAGATTTCGAAACAGGGTTCAATCAGAATCTTGGCCAATTTATCACTTGGTTTAAAATCACAAGTCGGTTCAGAAAACCGTAACTCTTGCAAGCAACGTGTAGCTAGCGAATATTCCAAATGGAGTACTGCACGGGTGCACTTTTTTCCATTCAAAACCGGACCGGAACTTTTTTTCTGCACCCGAGCCCGAACCGACCCGACAACTCCATACCCGAACCCGAACCGGACCCGAGTAGCTCCACCCGGTACCTGCTCGGCAGCCGTTTATAAGTATAACACACCCGGCTACCATTTTCACATACAATTAATTTCAAACTTTATTTCATATAAAAAATATACAATCTACTTTAATAAATAAACAACAAAAACACTCATCTGAAATTACACAAAAGCAAGTGAATCGAGTGATTCACAACTCAATTTGTACGGGCGTAAATCGTAAGCACAAAATTTAGCACATGCTTCAGTAAATATACTCTTCACACCAGCTAATATATTACTATTATTATCTCTCTTCATCATTATGACCATGTCTTGGTTTTTGCTTGAACTAGGAGAACCACTATCAAGACAACTTTCTGCATGTGCTTTATAAGTACTTAAATCAGTTTTAGATAATTCATAAGCAAAAATTGACAAACACTCAATACATTGTACAAATGGAATGATATTTTCTTTATCATCTTTTATCCGAACAAAAGTGTTCCATCTCTGTGCTGTTGCTAATGCAGGTTTACAACATGTGTTAAACATACGCTATTCAATATTTTCCTAACATTTTCTTTTTCTTTTTTAAGAGTATTCATACTGATAATAACTAAAATCAAAGCCAGTTAAAACATAATTTTGGGTACCTTGAATCTTGAAAAACAACAGAACAAAAACTTTTTCTCATTTCTATGATTCACTCTTTGGTAAAAATGATGATCTAATCGGCTTTAATTCTTATCCCAATATCTCCATAACAATAAATACCAGTTTGAAATAGTAAAAATATTTTGAAAAGTTAGGATGTTACTAATTGTCGATTCGGATCCGGGTTTGGGCTCACACTTGGACCCGAACCGAAATTTTTTATTTAATCCGACACCCGAATCCATGCTCCGGTTCGGTTCGGTTTCGGGTACCCGGCCGGGTTGCAGTACTCTAATTCTAAATTTTGATCAGATAGGTACGAATTGCAGATCTTTCGTGTGCGTTTTGGTGTGGACGTGGGTATGAGTGTTTGTTAATCTTATCCTAATTTGGATACCGACCCGAAATTTAGTTTTGTATGTTTGTTAAGATCCTTCTCTAATTTAGCAACAATTCTTGACAGGATTCTCGCGTCAGCGCCCAGAACAGATCCTGACCAGAACTTGATAAAATTTTGGCATAATTCTATCTGCTATTCTTGTCAGAATCCTAGATAGGATCTAGTTTGAATCCTGGTAGAATCTTATTTAACCTTGAGAAATCATGCAAACAGGAATTACTAGGATTCGACATAGGATCCTGAACAAAACTTGACAAGATCCTTGACCTTGAGGATTCTAGTAGATTCTTTCACGATAGAGACTAGAGAATAAGTTTGGTACGAAAAACGTGATTGTTTTAGAAAAAGACTTCCTTCTGTAAGAAATTGAACCCAAAGTTTTGAAAATCTAGTTTCAGATTCCGTTTCCCAACCCCAATTACATTTGGTAGAACCTTGTACAAATTCCTTGTTCTCTCAAGAAAACTTTTTCCTTAGCCGAAAAAATCAAACTCAAAATTTTGAAAATCTAAGTTCAGATTCGAATTTCCCGTCCTCGATTACCTTTGGTAGAAATTCACTAGTCAAATCCAAATGCTGGTGAGACTCAGTCCAACTGACACAAAGATTTGAATTGAGTCCATGCCTAGTACCTGTCGAACCCTGGAAACGACCGAACTCGGGAACGACCGTACCCGGGAATAACTGAACCCGGGAATGACCGAATCCGAAGTTTCAGCTCGGTGCATGCTTAGTATAGATTATCGAGAGGAAATTGGTTGTTTTTATTTCGATGATGGGAGTATTCAACGATCTTTCTTTTCAAAAATGTTTGTTTCGATGAACTCATTTTTTGGCAATGAGGTAGAGAATCATATCATCCATAGTCTTTTGTTTTCCAGCTTGTTGGTTTTTTATTTTTATTTACTAAAATTCATATATTTACCTTTTAAAGATTGTTTAGAAATATTGAATGATCGAGAATAGTTACTATTAGCATCAATTGATGATAGAAATTTATTGATAAACGAAATTACAAATATTTTCATTTTTTTTCTTAGAAAATCCAATCAAATATTATTTATTTGTTCCACGTTATCAAAATGATCATTAGTTTTTATAGATGAATTTGCCATTTTTAGACGTTTCGACCTTGTATCATTATTATCAATTTGTGATCCTTTCATTTAAAGAAATATACAAAAACTAAATATCGAGGAGATTATCTTTTTATTTCCCTTGTAAACACGTGTGCATGAAACACGCCAGAAACAGATCTTAAACGTGGTGGATTAACAAAATAAAGTTTTTCAAATTGTTCCGAATGAAATTCTTTATTTATAACTTCTTCAATTATTTTCTCTGGCTCCGTTGGTTTTGGATCACACCATATAAGCCAATGTTGAATACCATTAGCTAAATTATATGGAAATTCATTAGGTGTTAAAAGGGGTTCTTTTATTGATTCTACACCGGGAATAGCAATACGTCGTTGACTAGATTTATCCAAATCTACATCCCATTTAAGATAATTTATACGAATAAAA
This sequence comes from Rotaria sordida, assembly GCA_905250125.1. Lineage (NCBI taxonomy): Eukaryota > Metazoa > Rotifera > Eurotatoria > Philodinida > Philodinidae > Rotaria > Rotaria sordida. The sequence continues at coordinate 97,334 of CAJNOL010000298.1, forward strand.
TCATTCATTGATCCATATTCTCTCGAAATTAATATTTGATGTTCAATATAACGTTGAGTTTGTTGTTCATCACGCCAAAGTGGATATTCTTGTCCATTTTCAAGCCATTTTATTAAATAATTCCATTCAATTGGTTTATTAATAACTACATTAAGTGTTAAATCAATTGTTGATATAAATCGTAGATGACAAAAACTTTTTTTAATAAATATATTCAACATAAATAACAGAAAAACAAAAAAATAAGAAAAACTATGAAAGCGATTCGTACGCCATCTTGGTTCGTGACTGCATAGACGCGATATACAAGTCGTCAGCTGATTTGTGTTGTTGTTATTATTTATTGTTTATATATTATTTGTTCATTTAGCTATTAATACTATCATTCAATCTAACTATTTTCAACAATGGAATGGACGAAAGTTGTTCGATTAATTACGCATATATTTCATGTTGTTTGATTATTCTTTCAAATATAATTTATCTTCTTTTTACATTTATCAAACTTTTTCTTCAACATCATCGACGAAGACAATTATCACGACAAATTCAAAAAATGACAGATAATACAAATGAAACAATAACATCATCAAGAATGGCAACAAGATCAACAACAACGACAACAACAACAAATCCAAGAACTACAAATACGAAAAATGGATATGAACGTCTTGCACAACTTTATCCACATGTTGGTGATGATATACATTTACCAACAAAATGGAATGGAAAAGATAAAGCATCAACTTTAATTCTTCAACAAAATGATCTTGTTGTAACATATAAAGGTAAATTAGATGATGAAATATCATCTATAGAAATTAAGTAATATTGAATTATATTTTTTTGAGGACCTGGTAAAACACATAAAGATGCAGCTAGTGTTCGTTCGGATCATCCTATTCCACCATTGACCGGTATTTATTATTTTGAAGTGAAAATTTTAAGCAAAGGCCGTGATGGGTAAGTTTAACTTATCTTTCTTCTCTATGATGTTTTCTTGTTTATTAACAAAAACAAAAAGTGCACGCATTGAGAATTCTTTTTTTTTTGTAATATATTTAATCTTAACAAGTTTATCAATATTTAATTATTGGTCAAGACCAATATTTACATCAGAGTTATGATTTATGGTAACGATTCTGAATATTCTAAGGGCAACCATATTCTTTCAAGAAAGTAGTTGATCCGAAACTATACTTTTGTGAGAAAGACATTTATTATTATTTTTATGATTTTTGACAATGATTGAAATCTCAAATTTGATTGCTCATCGATTTTATATAAAGTTTTCCTTTTTTTTTTTTTGACGAGTTTATTTTCTTGTTCTGGATAAAATATGATGTACCATTTCTCGCAAGGTTAAGAGACAATATTATGAGAAGTGAAATTTTTACTTAGTTCATTTCATTTTATTTATAGATCATGAAAAAATAATCAGTATCTCTATCTGTCTTATCTCTTTTTTTTTCTATAATTAGATACATGGGAATTGGTCTATCGACAGGTGAAGTAAATCTTAGTCGTTTACCTGGATGGGATAAAGGCTCATATGGTTATCACGGTGATGATGGTCATTCATTTTGTTCATCAGGTTCAGGTATTGTCTATGGACCAACATTTACAACAGGTGATTATGTTGGTTGTTGTGTCAATTTTCTTGAAAATTCTTGTTTCTATACTCGTAATGGTTACAATCTTGGTAAATATGTTTTTCTTAAAAAATATTAAATTCATATATTTATCTTTTGTTCTAGGTACATCTTTCAAAGATATACCGGTATTCCTTTATTTGTTTTTTGTTGTTTTATTAAGTTTATTAAACTTTTGTTTTATATTATAGACGGAAATTTATCCAACAGTCGGTTTACAAACACCTCATGAAGCAATTGAAGCTAATTTTGGTCTTAATCCTTTTAAATTCGATATAGAAAAATACATGGATGTAAGTAAAACTAAAAATTATTTAAGAAAAAGAATAATAATTTTATTTATATTGAAATAGGAATATCGTGAAAAAACTCGTCGAGCAATAATTGAATGTACATTGAAAGAAGGCGAATTATTACATCAAACACAATTACGTCGTATTGTTTCAACTTATCTCGTTCATTATGGATATTGTGCTACAGCTGAACAATTTAATAAAAATGCCGAAAGTGTATATGCTGATGAACTAAACTCCATGCGCAATAGACAACGTAAATATAATGAAAGAATAAAAAAAAATAATTGTATGAAATACGACCTATAAAGAATATTGAAATGTAGAAAGAGAGAAATTTGTCTCATACTCGACAAGCGTGACAGACATTTAAGCAATGAGTCATCAGAGACCATAATGACGTACATGATTGATATATAATCATAGACCGTTTAACAATAATGTCTTATTATAATATATGAACTATTTTCTTATTGTATTTCTGAAGGATTCAATAAAAGTATAGTGAAGAAATGTGCTGCAAAAGTATATAGAATAAAACAATGTCATTAGCAACTTTGTTGATAAGTTTGTAACAGAATAGAATCTTTTGAATTATAACTAACGAATTCAATTGACTTGTAAAAATTAATAAAAATTTTTCATATCTAAATTATGTATTTTTTTAGTTATCCAACATTTAATTCTTGATGGTCGCACAACCGATGCAATTGACAAGACAAGAGAACTTTTTCCTACATTGCTCAATGATAAAAATCTTTTATTTGTGCTTAAAGTTCGTCAGTTTATTGAAATGGTTAATGGAACTGAAAGTGAAATTCGTAAAACATCAATATCATGTCCACCGTCCACATTTTCACAAACTACAACAACAACAAATTGTCCATCACCAACTAATCATCTTATTAATAATAAAAATCGTTCGAACAGTCCTTCTTGTTCGTCGTCATTAACTAATAAAAATTATTCTCATTCAACAACTAGTCCACGTTCATCATCACCGATAACAAAAACAAATACATCTTTACGTTCTCGTTCTAATAGTCCATATACATCAGGACGTACACAAACGACTACTATATCAGGGGCACAACAACATAGCAATGGTACAATCAGTTCTTCATCTCGTCGATCAAGTGCAAATAATCTTAATGAGTTATCACAAGGTAAATTGATTTTCATCATTTTCTTATGAAATTAATTTTCTTTCTTCTCTATAGAAACTAATAATGAATCCAGTTTATCAGAAATTCCATGTCAATCGTCGGAATCAAATAGTCATACAACAACAGTGAATTCCGTACCATCGAATACAAATACTAATGTTGTTGTTAATCTTATGGATATTGATGATAATCACCAAGATAATAATACAGCAAATGGTTTTAGCAATCACGGAACAGTATCTCATCCTCATCCTTCTTCTTCTTCTTCGTCTTCTTCGACAAATCAAATCTCTAATGGCCATTCACTATTAGACGATGATAACAATAATCTAGTCGTCGACAATAATATGAATAGTAATGGATGTTCAACGAAATCAACCGATATCCTTGATGGTATGGAATATGATGGTTATACTGATTCAATTCATACAATGGATATGGAAACAACAATATCATCTGATGTACAGAAAAAATCAACAACAAAAGAAGATGACCAACTTCTTGTAAGAATTCTTCAATTTGGTCGAGAATTACATGCACTTAAACAACAATTAACTATTGAACATGGTGATAACCAACAAAATGATAAACTGCTTCAAGTAAATTTTGTAGAAAATGAAAAGAAATCAATCTTAAAATTCTATTGAAAGAATATTATTGAACATAATCTTTCTTTCTTTTTAAATTATCATTTATGTCTCATTCGAAATCAGAAATTACTAAACGTATGATATGTAGTCATAAGACAATAAGTAACTTTTATTTCATATTCTATCAAAACAAAAGACAAGAACACATATACAGGATGAATATTCAAGATAGAAATCAACTGAACATATCTTATCTTTCTCATTTTTTCAGTCAAATAAAGACAGCTGGTTAGATCTAGAAGCAGACTTTGTTGTTCTTTCCGAATATGTATTCAAAAGTTTTTTCTCGGTTAAGATTGGATCATATTTGAAACTAATCGAGTTAAAAAAAAACTCGACCGATTCCCCAAGTATGGATTGGATAGCGATCATCATATTGTTACAAAAGGTACAAAATGCGAAAGAATTTTTAAAAACAACGATTTCTTTCTTCTACCAATGCCGATTTCTATAGAATATAGTTTTTTACTTGCAACGTATAGATAAGATTTTGCTTATTGTACTATCTCACTTTGTACAAAATTCAGTAATGATGATATTGAAGTTGTTACGAGACACAAACTACGTAAACTAAGGACTGCACTAAAGTAGCTATAATCTGAACATATATTCAGACGTAGCGAAAAATTCTTATTCTAGCTCTAACTAATTGTCTTTTATCGGTCCGAAAAATAAGCAAATATTTTGTGACTAAACTTTTGTACCATAGGTTATATAACATTCTCTAATGTTAATTTTATGAGAACGACTAAAATACTTTATTTCCTACTTGTGTACAAACGATTAATAAAAAAAACTTCAATTTAAAAATGTAATTAAAAATCTTTTCTTTTATTAGGATGCATTCAGTTTATTAGCTTATTCAGATCCAAAATCATCACCACTTGCTCATCTATTAGAGCCTTCTCAGCGTGAAACTGTTTCTAGTGCAGTCAATAGTGCTATACTTGGTATGTAGATAAAAGCATTCTTTATATATTAGATAAACATATATTAACGTCATCTATATACTTTACAGAAGCACATGACATGCCAAGACATCCCGCTCTTGAAGTACTTGTTGGTTATTTACATGAATGTGACAAGCTAATGCACAAAAATAATATACCAGATTGTGCCTTTATTGACTTGAACAAATATTTGCGATGAAAAAAAATAAAAGAAAAAGATTATATATGTATATGTAGAACATTGTCGATTTGTTTATTTCTTTCTTTTTATTATTGTTTCTAAACACATACATGTATTAGCAACATTTCTTTATTACAGGTTATTTTGTGTTCGTGTTTTTTTTCTTCTTTCTTTTTTTTTTCTAGAAACATTTTTGAAAAAGAAAACCAGATTTTTTTCTCACTTTCATTATCATTATTATTGAAAAATTAAACGAGCACAAAAGAGACTTTTATCAGGCACAAAAAGTTGTGCGTAGGTGTGTACAGTTCATCTTCTTTTCTCTCTCTCTCTCTCTCTTTCTCTCTCGTTTATTCTTTGTCCTGTTTCGTGTTTTATTGTCAATGGGTTGAAGACCTCAGAAGATTTTTTTTTTGCCATTCTATCTTGTACCATATAAGCACCTGTAATTTATAAAAAAAAAACTAAGAATCATACACCTTTTGCTGCTCTACTCTATGTTCTCGCGACATTTCTTCATTGTTTTTTTTCGCAACAGCCATTAATATGAATAGATTACTTCCAAGTGTCTGTTACTGATGGTTGAAATAAAATTTTGTTCCATGATTTATCGTGACAACATAACAAAAAAAAAATTTTTTATCTTTGATAATATGCTGTTGTTGTTTTTACTCTATCATATAAAACCAGTATAGACAAGAAGTAAAACCAAAAGGTGACAAAAACAAACAAATGAATTGGTTACGCACAGCTGCATCTGCATATTCAAATATACTCGCTGATCCCGAATGGCCAAAATATGACGTCCTTGAAAGTAATAAGGTAAGGTGTATATTTATAAAAATATCTTACCTTGTTGTATTCTATTAATTAGCTTTACGAGAAACGATACTATTATTCATTTACATGTGTGGCATATATGTTTACTGCTAAAGCTGGTGATGAACCTGTTATGTCTAATTTATGGAAGCTTGTTAAATATACACAAGGTGAAAATGTCGATGGTAAGATGCTATATTTAGATATTATTTTGAAAATAAAAACTGTTTTTTTTTTCTAGGTAAAATCTTAAAAATTTGTCTGCCGATTATGGTTAAAGTTCGTCCATTGCTAACAGCTGATGAAGAAAATCAATTTACAATAATGTTACTACTTGATAAAGATAATAATATAAATCCACTACCACTACCAACTGCTGATGGTGTTTTTATTTATCATCAATCGGAACAAATTTTTTATGCAAAACGGTTCGGTGGTTTTGCTAAAGAGAATGATTGGAAAAGAGAAAGTAGTAATATATTAGAATTATGTAAAACATTACCAATTAATCGTGAAGAAGTTATTTCAGCAACGTATGATATGCCAACAAAACTTTTCAATCGTCATAATGAAGTTTTAGTTGCGGAAATTATTGAAAATGTTCAAAACAAAACAACAGTTGATGTTTGTTAAACATTTCATTCTCTATTTTTTAGTAACAAAAAATAATAATAATTAACAAATTTGCAATGCATTTAATTGACAAAATAAAGATTCTCTTGAATGAAATTCAATTACTTTTAGTATCAACGAAAGGTTTCAATGTGCTTATTTCTAAGGACATAGGTTTATCGAATCTGTTTCTTTTTATAAAGTAAAGAAAGATAAGATGTGTGACGAACATCATACTGGATAGGATAAAGTTTTGTGACGTGTTTTACTTTGCATGTGTCTTCATTTAAGAGCATGATATTAAATTATTTGTTTTTCCTTTCAAAACACGCGCCATTGTATACTCTATCCGAATTGCAAAATCAAATATTTATAACCATTTTTTGAAATTTGAATCAATCACTAAAGATGAACATAGTTTTTTTCGTCACGCTATTTCTTATTCAATGAAATCTGAGATAATTTGCATATTTTTAAAATAGACAATATCAATTAGAGTTCGTATATTATTGAACAAAACATGTGAAATAAATTGCACGTATAGCAAATCTTCTAAAGTACAATGGTTATTACGTATTTCAAATTAGAGTGCAAACAGTGCATGAAATATTGTGTGTACCCATCATGTCACAATATCTTAAGACAGAGAGGTTGTCTAGTAGTGCGATTCAAAAAAAGCGTCGTAATATTTTTGTACAAATGACTCAATCATACACGTTGAGAACATAATTGGATTGAAGTTGTGGAAAAAACTTATGTACTAAAACGAATCTTGGACAAAAAAAATATTTGTTGAGATATTGACTTAATAATGAGACGAAGGTATCAATGTAACTTAATGCGGCATTATTGATTCAATGTCACCAGTTTGATAAATATTTTTTTGTTTTTTTATTGTATTATCAAACTCACTTATTCTTTATTTCATGTATTCTCGAGAATAATGACCTTCATAGTTTATATTTGAAACTTGTTATTGCTGAGTTTTTCAAATTTCTTTTAATGACAGATTTGTTTTTTATTTTGCGATTCTAATAGAATATAAAATGGTGGATCTTTTGTTACAAAAAAAATCAACTTTCTAGCATATTTCTGAACAGTAGTAAGCTGCCGACAATGCAACATTAAACCAGAAGTTTTTTTTTCTTTGTATATGGTTAAAAAGAGCGTGACGAGCTGATCAAGAATATGTGCGTCTTCAGTTTTTTTCAGATAATCTACTTTTCCTGAAAAAAAAAATGTTCATTTTCGATAACTGACAAATTTTCAATTTTTTTCATTTTCTTTAAGTTTCAAAACTGAGTTTCCTTCAGTTTTTAACACTAAATCTGAAAAAAAAATCCAGTTCTGAAACTTAAAGAAAATGAAAAAATTGAAAATTTGTCAGCTATAGAAAAATATCAACATGTTTTTCAGAAAAAAATAGGTTATCTGTAAAAAAAAACTGAAAGCACACATATTCTTGATCAGCTCGTCATGTTCTGTATAACCATATACGAAGAAAAAAGCTTCGACTTTAATTTTGAATTTTCGACACCTTACATGTAAAGCAAAAATTATTACAAAACTTTTATTTCATATTCAATAGACTTATTACGATTGAGTATACTCATATATGCAGAACGTTTCAATTATAGCATATAAATATATTTTTATTCTGACATTAAAAAATTGGAAATCGATTTGGTTATTAAAAATAAATAAATAAATAAAATAGAAACTATGTTTCAATATATATATGACTAAATAATTTCAAATGATGCTGATTCCATCGATGATGTAGATGACATTGCTGTTATTTGTTGATAATATATTTTAAAAAGTTGTTCAGCTAATGATAAAACTTGTCGAACATCAAGTGTTTTTTGTCGTTGTTGAATTGCTTCAAGTGCTTCAAGTTCATCATGAGCATCAAATAAACATGAACGAAATAATGATATCATTGCAATACAAACAAATAAATCAAATGAATATCGATAGTCTTCATTATGTTTAGAATTTAATTCTGTTGATATTGATGAATAACTACTAATACCTATTTGTTCTGCTTGTTTTAATTGTATATCATATAATAAACGTTCACCAGCTAAAGAATTTTCTTCAAGAAAATGACTAGATACAACTTCAAAACATATTAATGTATCTTCTTCTTTAGCAAATTCACGACGAAAACATAAAAATAACCATCCTATTATTAAGTAAACATAAAATATTATTTAATAGTGAAAAAACGAAAAATCAATAAAACATACGATGACAAAATGTCCATAATTCAACATCAAGTGATACAATTCGATCATATAATAATTGATCAACAATTTCAACAAGTTTTGGTAATTGTTTTATTTTAGTTGCTATACCTAATTTTGTAAAATGTTCACCGGATTGAATTATATAAGAAGCAAAGCAAAAATAAGCTTCATGTTCACTATAAGAAAATACATGAAGAAAACTAAGAGCCATATCATTCATTCCTATGATACATAAATAATATTCAAAGTATTTTATTTCGATAAATATGAATACCTTGTGAATAACCAATTGTTGGATTATAACATGCAAATGTTACAAGTAAACGTGTAAGTGGTCCATAATTATAATCAACTGGTTTTTTTTCTGATGATATAAAATCAGTTCGATGTAAATCTTTAGCAATAAGTCGTACATGATAATCCATATCATACCAATTAAATTTTGGTTTATATGCTTCAATACGTTGTTGAATAGAAAAGAAAATTTGATTTGAACTAAGTAATTCTTTTAATTTGTTTGATGATAAATGCGGTAATTGTGAACAAACTAAACTTCATGTAAAATAGAAAACAAAAAAAAACATACATAAAATAAGAATAGTATTTACGTTCTTGTGGCATTTCTTGTTGACATCTTTCACACATAAAATCATATCGTAGTTTACGTTCAATATCAATTGTTTCTTGTTCTCTAACATATGATACAAAAGTAATCAATGAGTATAGAAAATATTCATCTTACGCTTTTGAGAGAAGAGGTGGATAAAAACCAAATAGATATTTCCATGCTTGTGATCGAAGATCATTATGTATACCACCTAAATAATCAGAAATAGCTTTTAGAGAATATTTACTAAAAAAAAGAAAAAAAACAAGTTTAACATATGCGAATACAAGATAATTGAAAATTCAATTTTTAGTTATAACTAATTCACATTCTTTCAGAAATCTAGTAGAATTTGAACTCACTATCAAGCAAAATTCATCTGTATGATTACGAAAAAGAAAGATTGTTTAATGCAAACACAACCTGTTTGTGAATGTTATCTGATAACACTCAATGATCATCTTTATTAAGTATAAGAGAAATAAACGATTTGATTAAGTAATCACTAGTGTTGTACTATTCATTATTTAACAATCCATCAATCTAAAATTGCGAACGCTAACCCTTTGAATATATGTAATGATGTTTGTGCACAATTGGCAACAACGTGGATATTAGCTACAAATAAATGAAAGTGAACTTTTTCGAGATTTGAATAGCAACTTATACACTTCGATTAACGGCTAGGTTTTTGGTAAAAAAAAGATTTTGTCACAACTGCTAAATTCATTGAAAAACCTTAGTCGCAAAAAAGCCAAATTTCAGCACTTTTAGACTTAGGGATGCAACAATTCTTAGAACATGATTTCAAAGAGGATATTTTTTCCTATTAAAA
>CAJNOL010000298.1:110334-166726 GCA_905250125.1 Rotaria sordida
TTAATTGTTCACTTCAATCAGTGTCTTAGTAACAATCATCATTTAATGCATATCCGTTTCTTTACTATCAGCAAGAAGAAAAACGAGAGCAATCAGAAAAAAAAGGAAATAATAAAAATAAAAAGCACTCTAATTTATATATATATATATAAATATATGAGCAAATCTATACATCTAAGCAAATAATAATGGACGAATCAGTAAATAAAACAAGATTAAAATTTAACATGTGTACTTATCGTCGTTTAAGTATTGAACATAAATTCAATGAAAATCTACATCAAAAAACTTATTTATCAAATTTACATTCTTATAAATATCGTGAAGATTTATTAAATAAAAAACTTGATTATCTACGAAAAAATCTTGAACATATTGAACCATCTGTTCATGATGATGACGATGATAATAATGATAATAATAATAATAATGAACAAGCATTAATGGCACCAAATTGTATTTCACGTATACAAAATCATTTTCGTTTATTAAATTTTTCATCCGAATCAGAAAAACGTTTATTATGTCAAGCATCATCATCATCAGCTAATAAATCAACTAAACAAATATCAAATCAACTTCCAATGATTTCACAAAAACAAAATTCAAATGAAATCAATCAATCTATACGACGTTCATCAATTAATAATTCATGTCGTTCAGCAAGAAATCATCATGATTCAAATGATGATTTACTTCAACAAAAAACATTTCAATCATATGTTAATCAACAAAAAATCGATGAACAAAATAAACAAATGAAAAATAATGAACGAAAAACATCTCTTCTTAAAGAATTTGATGAACTTAAACATACCATTGATGATCCAAATTCGACTTTATCTGTACTTGCTGCACTCTCTCGTGCAATATTCTTTTTAGATTCTGGAAGAAAATAAAATTTTTTCTTTTTTTTTTTTTCACAAAACACAATTGTATATTTTGATATAAGATCTTATTTAATCAAAATAATAAGCAAAACAAAAAAAAAATTATGTGTTAGTTTCATTTTTTTTTCTTATTTGATGTTTTTTTTTCTGTTCATATGATGGAAATAAAAACAGATATAAATATATATATTTTTATTTTTAAGCCACAGATTGTGCATTAGCAGCGATACGTGGCCATAAATCAGCGCATTCTTTTGCTACGGGTCCTGTTATAGCTGAACCTTTCAATTCGCCTTTGTTATTAACAATAACACCAGCATTATCTTCAAAATAGATAAATGTACCATCTTTTCGGCGAAATGGTTTACGTTGTCGAATGATCACAGCTGGCATAACTTTTTTACGTAAATCAGGTTTACCTTTCTTAATCGTTGCTAAATAAAAAGAAAAAAAATTTTCTAAAAATTGAAAAACAAAAAACAAAAACATACAGATGATCATGTCACCGACACAAGCAGCTGGTAATCGATTAAGTCGTGCACCGAAACCTTTTACCGAAATAACAAATAAATTTTTGGCACCTGTATTATCGGCACAATTGATAACGGCACCGACTGGTAAACCAAGTGATATACGAAATTTACCACCACCAACACCACCACGACCTCTTTTCGCTGACATGATTATTTATTAATATAAATCTAGAAATATGAACATTTATATATAAAAAACGAAAAAAAAAACCAAGTCCAGACTTAAAATGCTTTTTTTATATATATATTTTTTTTTTCGATATAGACGCAGAAAAAAAAGGAGAAATATAGTAGTAGAGACGACTAACAAGCAAAACAAAACAAAAAAATATAGAGAGAAAACAGAGACCATTTGTTTTTTTTTTTGTTCGTAAAGACAAAAAATGTACATGTTTTTTTTTTTTTACAACGACATAAAGAATAATAGAATTTCATAATAACAATGATTGTAACGAGCATCATTAATTGTTGATTTACGTAAGGCTCGATTGAAAAGAAGAAAAAAAAAGAAACAGCACACAGTAAATAAACAAGTTGAAAGATTAGCTAATGATGAAAAAACAAAAACAGAAACAAACAAAAAAAACTTTGAAATAGAGAATATCACACACAGATTTTTTTTTCTCTATAATCAAATGTTCATATCTTTATAGATGACAAGATTAAAGTTAAGTTGTGCTGTTGAAACAAATTCAGAAAACTATAAAACGAAGAAGAAGAAGAAGAAATGACCGTAGTTACAAGAAAAAAAAACAGCCAGATTAGTCGAGCACAAAAGACATCAGAGAAAAATACGAGAAACAAACAAGAAAAAAAAGAGATTCACACGCGTGCTGTCGTTGGTGCAGAAATTGTCGTAGTAGTATTAATTGTTGTTGTCGTCGTTGTTGTTGTTGTTGCGGTTGTTGTTGCTGCCGCTGTTGTTGTCGGATTTGTATTAGGATTATTTAAACTTGGATTTTTTAAAATACGTTTCGCTCGATAATCATATACATAACGACAAAAGAATATATTTTGATTATCAACACTTTTTGATGGTAATAATCGATGATGAATAGTGACAGTATTTCTGTTTAACAGTGATTTTAACTGTCCAACTGATTCAGGATGTTCAAAAAGATCCGATGTTTTTTCACGAATATAATAACTATTAAGAAAAAAAATTCTATTTGTACTAAAAATTAAAGTAAAGAAAAGTTTTTTTTTCCCAAACACAATCATAGTTTTTACTATTGAACATTGTCAAGGTTTTAGTACTTTCTACTTCAATTATATATTCGACCTATTTATGAATATAATTTTACTAATATCCATACTTCTAGTATCATGCACGGGAGTACGACTTTTCGCAACCAGATCAGAGTTAATTGACATGTGACAGATACTTTCACAGTACGATTTTCAAACTTTTATTTTACATGAAAAAGTATACGATTTAGTTTCTTCAATAAACAGCAGCAAAAAAAAGAAAGAGATCATCTCAAAGTCTACAAAAAAGCAAATGATCCAGAAGTAGAATCCGTCGAGTTGGTCAAGAATTTAATCGATGAATTTTTTTAAGTAAAACCATACTGCTTTGTACTTCTCTGATCTGTTATCAAGTGCAATAATTTGCTCCGCTTTTTACTCCTATGCTTTTATATAAATTAGTAGTTTGAAAAAGTAAGAAATTTTTGTCATGCCCAGCAAGTTTGCACCCGAACTCATGCTCCGAGCCGAGCCAGATGCAGAACACTACATACATATTCGTATAAGGGAAACAATAAAATGTCTACTCATTCAGTCCGTGAAAAATCTCTTTAAGATCTTTCAATTGAAATCTCAGAACATGAAAAATTAATTTCATATTTACCGATTATATTCATTAACATTGAGTACATAACATTTATCTTCAATACAAGCAACATTAACACAATCCCAATATTTTGATGCTAAGACTTCATTTGGTAAAAAATGTTCTTTAACACGTAGTGGTAATTCACTATGTTTAGGATGATAATACCAAATAAGTGACATTTGAATTTCACCTTGAAAAAAAAATTTATATATATATATGTATTTTTCTTTGTTTGAATAAAAATAAAAATTATTTTTTTTCTTACCTGATTCTGGTTCTTTCCAAAACCATTTTACTCTAGCTAAATATGGTGTCATACCATTTTGTTCAGCATTCTCAGGACGTAATAAAACACAATCATCTGATTTAATTATATCTTTTTCTTTAACATGTCGAATTGATGCATAACATTCGCGATAAACCGGCGGTTTGTCAGTCTTAAAAAAGAAATTAAATATACAATTTTCTTTTTTTCTAACAAGAAAAGGTACCCAAATGTAACTCATTAATCGAACTGATATGTTACTTATAAGTAGGCTTTGACAAAATTATCAAGACATGTTTGAAAAAATCGAATTACAGAATTTCAATCTGAAGTTTCATTCATAGAGGTTAGGAATGCTCTAAAACTGTTAGCATAAAATGATATTTTCTTCTTGAAATATTGAATATCTAAAAACAATCATGTGTCAAAAGGAAAAAATAAGAAAATCTAGTATTTTCAATATTTTAAGAAGAATATATCTCTTAGAATTGGATGTTTCTGAGCATTCTCTAATGTCTACAAAGCTTACTAATGGGTAAAATTTCAAGTTGAAATTTCATAATTCAATTTTTTCACAAATCCTTTGCCAAAAGAAAATTGTATTTACTTGAGAAGGACAATGCTTTGGGACAAACATTTATAGGTTTCTACTAGTTTCATCGGAACCTACTTATGACGAAAATATCTATTCAATTGATGGGTCACACTTGGAAATCTTAAGTCATGAGAAAAGAAGAAAATAACTTACATCAATTGAAACTAATTTCTGTTCAGATTTTCCAAATAAAGCCCAATAATGAGAAATTTTTTGTTTTTTTCTTTGATTAGGATTTTTATTTGATCCAATTAATGTAACTGAATGTGGTGATTGTGATCGTTTTGTATTTGTTATATGTGTCGATGATTTTGATCGTATTGAGATTGCTGATGATGAATTTGTACGTGCTGCACGAGAATTTTTATCATTTATTGATATATATGTTGTTGCACTAGCAGTTGCTGCTGATACACTACGACGTTTATGAATACGTTGAGAAAATTTATGATCACTATCACTACTAATAGATAATTCACCATTTGAACTAAGAATATTTGATACAGGTGAAATAATCGTTCCGAATGCTCCTGTTGAATTTATTAAACGTTGTCGTTGATAAGATGGACTTGTACTTAAATTGATACCGGAAATTTTCGTAGGTGATGTAATGATTGAATTAATTGTATATAGTGTTCGATCACCAATTGATGGTGTCGGTGAACTGTAAAAAAATGCAAAAAAGATTTCTTATACATATAATTTAGAGGATAATTAAATTTTTATTTTTACCTAGTTGATTTTGATCCAGAATTAACACGTCCTTTAGCTGGAGATAGTTTTTTTGGTGTCGTCTTTTTTATTATATCATCATGTTCATTTATATTAGATTTTTGATATGTTGATGATAAATGTTTAATAGAAAAATTTAATGCTTCATTTTCTGTTGTTGGTGATAATAGTATATCAGTTAATGATATTTGTTGATGTTCTTTTTTAACAACATTATTTACACTTAATGGTAAAATTGTTTTTGTTTCAACAAGTTGTTCTTTATTAACTAGAACACAAGATTTTTGTGGAGATAATGGTACTGTTGTTGTTTTAGTTGGATTAGGTGATTTAAGTAAAGATGATGTATTTGATGATATAGGTGGATTTGGATTATGTATATGATGATGATGATGTGTATGTAAATGAAATGTTAATGCTTCTTTTTTTGGTGATAATGATTGTTTTTGTTGTTCATCAAATGCTGGTATAATAGATTGTTGTTTTGTATTATTATTTAAATTATTTATTGTTGTTGTTGTTAATGTTGAAGATTTTTTTTGTTTAGTTTCTAAATGTGTTGTTGTACGATGACGTGTTATAGATGTTTTATGATGAACAATAGGTGATGGTGGAGGTGGAAGTGTTGATGATGGTGGTATAAGACAATTTGCTTGTTGACTAAGTAATGATGCTGATGGTGGAAATGTCCAAGCTGGATAAAAAAAAAAGCAAACAAACAAGAAATATTAAATATTCATCATGTGAAGTAAATAAAAGAAAGGAATTAAATCGTCAAATGATCGCTTAAAATAATATGCTGATAGTTCGATAATCAATTAGTGAGGAATAGAAAAAAAATAGAAAGAAAGCATTTTTGAAAAGGGAAAAAAAAGAAAGCGTATAAAACAAAAGGAATGTATGTGAATTTTATTAGAAATCTACATACCAGTAGCTGCTGTCAATCAAAGAATAAATATTTTTTATTTCTATCTACAATAATCGAATAATATGGCATTGGAAAGGGGAGGAGACATGCATAATTGAATATTAGAATGAAAATCTGATGCCATTATTTGTTTTTTTCAGGAATAATCTATCATAGGAATATATATATATATATATTTATATATAAGAAAGTCTCGCTTGTATTTATGTAAGATTACTATTTATAAAACTCGACTTGTTCTTTGTTTTTTTTTTGAATATCCAAATAACAACAATGCAAGAAGGAAATAATAAAGTCCAAAAATTAAAAAAAATTAATATATAATAATGAACGAATGAATAAATAAATAAATAATGTGTATGTATACATATCAAGAAAAAGTGGCATGCAAGTCATTTATCGATGCGGCTTACCCGGATATTGCCAACAAGGTAAAAGAGGATAAAATGAACGTAAATCGATGGGAAATGCAGCTGCAGCTGCAGCCGCAGCAGCAGCAGCGGCAGCAGCAGCTGATGGTGCAAGAAAAGCTGGAGTTGTTGTAGCTATAACATTAGTTGTTGGTATTTGTGTTGATGCTGTTGATGAATGTTGATGATGATGTTCAAGTGAAGAAGAAAGTGGTCGTGATGATAATGATGATGATGATGGTGTATTAACTGTTGTAGTACCAAGAATAGTAGGAGTTATAGTTGCAAAAGAATTTATTAAAGGAGTTGATGAAACTGAATGATCTGGTACAGTAATTGATGCAGCTTAAAAATAAATAAAATGAATTAATATTATAATAATGGATGATCGAAAAGTTTTTAGACAAGATATTTGTTTATTTTTTATGTATTTTCGACGAGTCAAAAACTATGAGTTCGGATACTCTTTTCACTTATGGGCTGACAAATTTTGTTCGAGAGTAGTGAAATAATCTTCAAAATATCCCAAAAAAATTTCTTTAGACGGAACTTGTGACGCTGCTATTTCCGGTGAACATGTTTGTTCATTTTGACCTACTTGCAAGCATTTCAGAAAAGTTAAAAACTATAGATGACGACCAGAATTTGAATATAGGCTTATAAAGGAACCATTCCAATTGATACTAGACCTGTGACAACCTATAGTTCTAAGAACTGCATGATTGACACCACTTCAGTTCTTTAATCGGGAACTGTCATAGGTCTAACTGACACCTACCGTTTGAGCCCATCTTGGACTTACAGATAGATGTCAGTGAGAATAGTAAAAGTCTAAAAAGATTCGTCCTTATTGACCTTTGGCACCGAGTTACAAGTGTTTTACTTTATTTTTGACCTGTTTTTAGGGACTACCCGAAAGACAAAATGACGGAGTTCTGATCCAAAGTTTTACCAATAGTTAGGCCTACTTACTCTTAGTATATTCTGAAAGTTTCACTCGAAAAGAATGTTCCTTTGTTAAGTTATTAAATTTTCAAGGGAACTCAATTTTTGTGACATGTTTGAAGCAAACTATTTTTGTTCAAGATTAGTGAGAGACTTTTTGAAAGACCTAGAAATGATGAGTCAACAAATTTTTGTTTATCCTATCATTCCCTTTTCGAATATGCTAACAATTATCGAAGTCGGTATTGAACTAAGCTGTAATTTTTACCCAAGTGAAGCTACAAGCATTTTTTCAAGAGCTCATTTCAATGTACAACGGCTGTCAATTTTTCATTCAAAAATGAGTATTTAGAAAAAAGGAAAATTGAAATGTGTTGTCGAAAGATAAAAAAAAAAAGACGCTTCAAATAGTGCATTTTGTAGGATGGCTTCTGATCTATAATTTGATAAATATGAAATTAAGATCCCAACTTTTAGTTTTGAATCCGAACAGTGAAAATACAAAAATTTTCCGTCCAAACAAATTTTTTGAACTTTTCAAAGATTATTCCACTCCTCTCAAAATTCAAAAAGACTATCCTAACTCATAGCTTTTGACTCGTCGGAAATACCTTCTAGCAAGTCAAAAAACTTTCTAATCACTCTCAATAAATTGAAATCAAAATTATACTTGTAACTGTATTTGATCCTTTTGTTGATGGTCGAGTTTTTTGAAATACAGTTGTGCTAGTTGTACTTGTATTTGTTGGTTGTTTAAGAACAGGTGGTGGTGGTGGCGGCGGCGGTGGTGGTGGTGGTTGTAATAGTGTTGCTTTAACTGTTGATTTACTATGTGTATTATGGCTTGTTGTACCACCCGTTGTAGCTGTACTTGTACCAGCAACTGTTGTTGATGTTGAACCAGCACCACCAATAATTGAACCACCATTATTTGTTGCTGCACTTGTACTTTGATTGCTATTGCTATTATTTTGACTAATAATTAATCCACGATTTGATTGTATATGATCATTTGTTGCTGTTGTTGCTGATGATATTGATGATGCAGCACCATGAAATGATTCTAGAGGAATTTCTTGTTCAGGAAATGGAGGTGATAAACGATCATATAATGCTAATTCTTGTACCCATTTAATAAGATTATCACGTTTTGTTGTATGATATGGTGGTGTTGTACCATGTATACGATCATGTTCAGCTAAAATTGTTTCTGTTAATGATGGATATTTTGAATTTGTTGTTGTTATTGTTGTTAATGGTAATTGATTTGTTGATTTTGTTGTCATAGCATTTAATGATTGAGCATATTCTGTTTTATTTGATACATTAGCTATAGATGATGCTGGTGCAGGTACACTAACTAATGATGGTGGTGGTGTTACTTTTCTATTTGTTGTTGTTGTTGTTGTTGGTAATGGTGGTGGTGGTACTGGTGGAACATTAAATTTAAATGGTTCAACTGATGGTTGTTCAGGTGGATCAGGTATAACATCAATATGAGAATCATCTTTAGTTGTAATAGTACTTTTAGTACGACGTCGTCGATTAGTAGATGTTGAACGTTCATTAGCTAGAGTATAATGAAATCGACTACGTTCAATTTCATTTTGTTGCATAATCATTGCTGATGCACGTGAACTTGCTTCACGACGTGTACGTGTATGAATATTTAATTCTGGTTGAATTGGTTTAATGTCAACTGTTGATGAAATATTTGATATTTGACGTTTTCGTCGATTAATAATTGGTTTAGTTTTAATATTAGTACGACGACGTGATGGTCGAATATTTTCATCATCACTAGTTTCATCTTCACTTGACTGTTGATTATTATTATTATGAGGATTATCATCTGAATTTTCATTATTATCATCATCATCATCATGATCATCTACTTGTTGTTTTTCCGTATGGTCACTAGTTTCATCATAAGTTATTATTGTTTTTCTTGCACGTGTTGTAGTACGTGTATTAGTTTTTAATTTTTTCTTTGTAATTGTTGGTTTTGTCTAAAATTTGAAAAATAAGACAAATAGAAAAAAAAAATTTTAGTTTTACTAACTTTTTTCTTTTTTCGATTAGTTGTATTTTGATTATTACGTGACATAGGACTACTATTTGCTGAACGTAATTGTCGTTTTCCAGTTTGTTGTTGTTGTTTTTCATTTGATGGTGGCGAAAGAACATTTGTACAATATTGAAGAAGAGTTGCAGCTGTTAAACCAGAAAGACGTTTTTTTCTTGGTGTTGTTGTTGTTGTGGTGGTGGTAGTAGCGGTGGTGATAGGTAGACGTGTTGATGAACGTGTACTTGTTGACGAACGCTGTTGAAGACGACGTTTTGTTGGTGAAGATTTTTTACTTGTTTTTACTGGTGTTTTCTTTTGTACAGCACCAGTATTAGCACTACTACGAGTAATTTTTCGTACTGGAACAAGTTTTTTCTTTGATTTTGATTTATTATTTGATTGAGAAAATGAGGAAGCAGCAGATGTTTTAGCTGCACGAGCAGCAGCAACACGAGCACGTTGAGACATTATTTAAAAAGAATGAGATGCACGCGTTGTGAAAATAATTATTAAATAATATTTTATTATTTTTACAGTTATTGGTGGCTAAAGCATCTAAAATAATGAAAATTTATTTCTATTAATCTATATAAATCGATGGTATTTTGCATAGCAAATTTTTTCTATTCTATAGAGAATAAACAACAAAAAGCAAGTGCCATTGGGCTCTCTTGTGAGTCCTAAGAGAGTTTTAGAGAGAAGGATACAAGTTAATATTTGATCATAAAAATATTTCTCAAGTTCATTTTTAGATACTTCATTTAAAATATCACTTGATAATTAAAAATTATCTGATATTAAAAATTATTGTTAATATATAAAAGATGTCGCTGTTTTTCACTTCAACATTGCTTAATAAAAAAAGATGATTCAAAAAAAAAAATAACGAGAGAGAACGCTTTCAACTAATCAATCGTTTTTGAATTCGGACTGAATGCATAAGGTAGAGTCCAGTAAGATAGAAAAAACCTCAAAAAGGATAAATCCCGTTAGTTCTTCTGTCCAGAGTGATAGACATTTTACTGAAATTTTGTCCACAGACAAATCTCTTTGTACGTAGAATGCCCTAAAAATTTCAGCTCAAAGAAATATTTCCTTTGGGAGATATTAAAGTTCCAAAAATTACTCATATTTCTCAAAAGATATTAGAACTTTCTGTTGTTTTAGAACTTTAATATTTCAAGAAAATATTATTTTGAGCTGAAATTTTCAGGACATTCTCGAAGCTAAAATTCTAGTAAAATATCTTTAACGCTAAACAAAAAGCTTAAGAACACTTATTCTTGTGAGGTTTTTCATATCTTATTGAACTCTACCTTATTCACTGGGTCTGAATTCAAAAGCGATTGATCTTTTGAAAAAACGTACTCTCGTTAGTGTCATAGCTCATTAAAGAATATAATATAATACAGTTCAATGAACATTTAGATAACTATTCCATTGAATAAATTCATGTAACTCAAATTTATATTTATCTAGAAACTTCTGTTTAAGAAAATTTTGTTTTTATTTTTCTACTGTTTCAATTACACTAACTGGGAAAACATATTCAACAAATACATGCACTACATTTTAAATAATTGAAATTCACATATGTATGGATAATACTTTCCGTTAATTTGTTTATTTGTGAAAAAATTATCTGAATTAATTATAGTATCAAAGATAGTATTTCAGCTCATGATGGATTGAGCCTAACTCTGATTCCGCTACTAATCTATCATATAGTTTCAATTAGATAAATATCATTCAAGTAAACTTGCTCGACTGCCTAAGTTTATCAAGCATAATCCCACTCAATGTTTATTATTTTCTAAAAAGTCATAATTTCTTTTTCTGCTTGATTATTAAGCATCTCTTTTTTTTGCTAGTTTATTTATTTTTACTATGAAAAAACTAGTTATATACGTTGCTGGAAAAGTCCAACAAGAAAACTAGGACTAAATATTTTTTATTGTTCAAATGAGAAAAAATAGTAAACAAAAAAAAAACACAGACACACAAATATACATATGAGGAACTTGTAGAAAAAAAGAAAACAAAAGTAAACGAATTATGAAGCTGTTAGAAATCATAGAATTAATATACACAGTGATATTTTACTTTGATTAATCTTAAACGAATTGAATTTTAAAATTATAAAGATGGTGATAACGATAATTTTTTACACTCAGTTCCTTCTTCTGTAAAACAATGATTAGATATTATAAAACATTATAAAATTTTACCTTCAAGTAATGGATTTGATCGACATGAAATATTAAGATCTATGAATTCACCTGTTTGATTACATCTAATAACAAGACGAAAATCAAGTTGAGACTTTTTTAATTGATAAGTAGCAATCTTGCTTTTGGCATTATTGCCAATGAATGGATATGTGATGTCACTGTTATCTAAAGAAAAAAACAAATCAATCAATCTTAAAATAGAATAAATCTTACCAAATAAATGTAAAGTATTAATATGTTTAAGATGACATTGTTTGAGACGAGTAAGAATGATATTGGGGAATCTTAAAGAAAAGTAATGGGAAATATTGAAATTGATGTGAACAAAAAATAAAAATACTCAATGAACACATACCGTTTTGAATGAGAACAAAGTTCTCCTTTGTTTAGTTTATAATAAATTGATGGTGCTTTGATGATAACGTCAGAATGTGTTTTTTTCTTTGGAGGTGAATAAAGAAGAGGATATGGATGAATGAATGAAATATTTTGATAAGGAACGGTTAGACGAGTAACACGTATGAAAAAATCAAAATAATCAGGCAAATTAATTGGAAACTAAAGACAAAATATAAATAGTTAATCATACTGAAGTTAAATGATGGTTGTTTTGGTGAAAATTCAATTTTTTTGTGTCAAATTTCTATCACTCAAGCTTTTGTTGAATATTAAAAAAAACGAAGACTTTCCAAATTCTTCTTCTAATCGAATGACATCCTTACATTAATTAATCTAATTGTCAGGATACATCAAAGAAGACGTGGGTGTTATAGTGTCGCTGATCTATAGAAATACTGACTTCTCTATTTTGTATGTACAAGCTGTACAATATCATCGATTAAATTTTTCTTGAAGAAAACAGGAAACTTAGCAGCTGTTTCTGATAGATGATTTGTTTATTTCAAATGGGAGATAATTATCGGATCATTTCCCCTAATAACTAAACATATATATATATATATATATAGGATAGTATAAATCAGAGAAAAGTCAACATATCTGTTGACAAAATATTAATTCGATCGATTTTCATTCTTTTTTTTTTTTCTTATTTATGTCATCTGTAAATGAATCATACATAACTATATACTGATCATAGTATAATATATTATTCCTCGATGATTTTTTGATAATATTTATTGGATAATATTTTTCTTTTCCATGCATTGAACATATCTTAAAATAAACTTCAATGAAATAGAACATATTTCATTGTGATCACTATAATCATTCATATCACATTGCTAGTATGCACTCAATCAAACTTAAGAATATTTCAAATATTTTTTTTTAGCCGTTCTATAACGTTCACACTTTTCTTTTCGTGACAAATATAATTTGTTTTATTGGCTATTTAGCTATCGATATGTATTGACGTGACAGAGTTTAGTAATAAATATATATACGATCATTTCTCTTTATGACTTACATCGATTGTAACATGTCGACCATGTGTTCCTTTCAGATATCGTCCAGAAACATTCTTTTTTGTTTTTTTCTTCGTATTAACTATATTACCATCGAGTGGTGAATTTGTAATTTCACTTAAATATCGTACATGATAGATGGGTTCAGGAGGATTGCTAAACGATAATGAAAAGGAAGAATGATGATTAAAATCAATTGGAAACTAAATAGAATAGTTAAAATATGAAATATAAAAATGATAATCGTAATAAGTTTACAGAGCAGCTTGAAATAATATGATGTGGCCAGTTAGTAAAGATTGATGAAGAAGATGATTGAATTGAAGAAACTAAAAGAATTTACACAAGAATGTGACCAAGTTTTTTGCACTACAATGATGAATTTAACCTACTTTGTGGAAGATCAAAGCTAGAATTTGATAAAAGTTGATCGGCTGATATTGTCTCTGCTATTAGTTCATCTTCTTTAAAATTCAACGAGAATAAATCAAATGGAGAAACAACAGCTTCATCATCAGTTTGCACTATATGATACATATATGTATATTAGTTTATATACTTCTAAAAAAACTTACTGTCAGTATCAATGAAGTCAGTATGAGGTAGACTATCATCATTAATATCATACATTATGGCTGCACTAATTAAGATATCTCGAACAAGTGGTGATTCGTCGTCCGCCATTAGTATAACGAATTTTGGAATATTTCGTCTTCGTTACACTGTGATTTATGTTGCTTTCAACGTACAAATTTTCTCTTGAAGTGAAAATATTTCAGTAGATTAATCAATCGAATTATACAAATAATCAATTAACATAATCTGGATGTATATCATCGGATGACAAGTGAATAATGAGATAAATAACTCTTTTCTGCTCACTTGTTGAATTTGGTCTCGTCGATGGGGGCAAATGAAAATGTGTCCATGCATTTTTTATCTTCATATTTCTTCTCTTCCTTTTCTTTTCTTTTTCCTATTACTAAATATGAGCGTGTATAATTCTCTTACGCGAAAGAAGAGAACATTATGATACTGTTAAATCTTGTTGGTCGTCTGACTGTAAGAGAGAGAGAGAGAGATACTGGAAAAAAAAGGTCCATCTAACAGTTACCCCAAGATGAAAAATTCACTATTCAAATTAACAATTACCTTCTAGCATCAGCTTTTTTCATTTTCTTTTAATAGAAAAAACATTTTAGAATAATTTTACGCCACATCATGGTGTCAGAGAAGAATATTTAAAAAATTAGTATATTCTTACAATGAGATAATAATTTCGTTTTCTTTTGTGACACACTATCGAAGATTTGTTCTCATTGATTCTAAAGAAAAAAACAAATATAAGAATTTTTTCCAAGCACAATATGTAAGATAAGTCCAGTTTTGAAAGATTTGTATAAAAATCATATAGAAGGGATAGATTTTGTCACTAAAAAAGCTTGATTTACATTTATCGGTGACTAATCGATGTGTTTTTCCATTGTGGTGGTTGAAAAACTGAAGTTTGTTACTGGTTTTTTTTCTAGCAATATCTTTGTATCTAAAATAGATCAATATACTTCATTTTATATGACATTCAAAAACAAATAAAGTATGATTAATTGTGCATCTATATAAAATTTCATGATTTATACAAGAACATGTGAAATTTTTTCTTTGTTAGTTCATTCTGAATGACAATGCTCATTTTAAATACGTGTTCATCTGGAATATAAGTAATCCATGAGACCATGATAAATATTCCATTTTTGAATAAGAAGGCTCTAAATAAAAGAAACCAATAATAATATAAAAAAAGAAGCAATTAAAGATTTGAAACTGTCAAATGTGTATTATAAATATGCTAAGCTAATAGTATTGATCAAAAGAGTTTGTCATTCTTTACCAGTTTTAAAATGATATATTCATATAAGATAGACTTTATTATTACTTACGAAAAGCTTAATCTAATTTTATATGTCACATCTGATTGTCGTAGAAGATCGCTTCTGACAAACTATATTTTCATGTCAAACCACTTGCACGTTTCAGAGCTAAATAAGCAATAACATTTTAAACATGTTAAATAGGTATAATAGAATGCTTGAATATACTTATAGGCTAAGTTTCATGAAAGTAAGAAGTGGAGGGAATCCACATACCAACTTCATAATTAGTAAAATTTATGTTTTATGGCTTATCATGATGGATAAGATTATTGAAAATTTAATGGGACCCCTTGAGATAATCGTCAAGTACGCTCCTTGACCAATCTCCAATGAATCGTTAATATCTTACCATTCGTAAATATAGCACTATGTTTTTATGCATCTTTTCGGATCATTCAGTCGGGCTTTTCAAATGATACTCAAGTGAGTTCTGGAATCATGTCGAAGATAAAGGCCGCTATTCAATAAATTCATCGTTTATAAAGTTATGCATACAGGAAGAGTGCACTAATCGAGTAACAGATATGATATTGAATACTTTTTCTAGGTGATGACGATGAATAACATGTTTCGTTTTTGAAATGAACGTCTTCGTCTCAATCTGTAGAAAGCATTAACTGCATGCAACACTTGAAAAATATTTTCATAACTTTTGTGATGAATATGCTTGTTGTCCGCTGCATAGCTCGCTCATACCTTGGTCGATGCTTATGATACACTTGGTGTTTTTCGCTGAAATAGATAATGACATATTTATTATGGAAACTTTGTCGCTATAATGAAGCAGATTTTTGTAAGCATAAATACTTAGAAATATCGGTAAAGTGTTTGATTTAGAGTTAACATTGTCATCCCATTGTCGGATCATTACAGTGATACCCATTCGATTTCATTTCAACCGATAGCCTAATTATTTTCACTCTCTATGCATCTGGCCACTCTAGATAAGAGAATGTTATATTTAAAATGAAAATAATGTCTAATAAATTGAAATTACCGTGGCGAATGAAATCAGTTAGCTCATCGATCAATCATATTTTTTCTGAATTTTGTACTAGTCAGTTGACTATCCAGGGTGACATCTTATTGAGGTCATATGTCGAATAAATATTGGAGATCAGACAAATAAATAAATCAGCAATGATGTATATATTCGACGGCATAAACGAAATGATGTTGTTGTTTCTTTGGATGTGTACTAGCTATAAGTTGCATATTAATTCTCTGTAGAATAAGGTGGTACATAAGTCAGATCAATAATTAATCCACTGTATTTTGATCACATTTTCGTCTGACATATTTTCGTTCATTAGCATCTTTCTTAATACTATTTTTGATTGCAAATCATTTTATCTTCATATTTTTAACCATTAAACAACATTGTTGATGAATGTGAATGTTTTGCTGAAGATTTGAAGATATTCAGAAAATGCTAACGCTTGAAATGATACTAACATAGATATTAAGATATAGAGATAATAAAACAAGATCTCAAAGTATAAAAATCCAACTCTTCATCATTATTGATCGTAGACATCATTTATATGTTTGTATAAGGATCTTACCATGATTACGTCTCATATCTTCCTTACAGATGGTTATCAGAATTTGATATTCATTGTCTTGAAGTTATTGTTAAACACGTGCTGGCATATCATTCGTAAGATCACCATATTATCAGAAATTGACCTTATAAAAAGGCGGTTGAACTAAGGAAAAACAGCTGATTTCATGCTTTTGGTGATTCTGAGTAATTCCATTGATTCCAATGATTCTAAAATGATTCTGGGCACCAGAACAGCGGAGAGAAATAACTGTGACATTATCAGATATCGTGTAAGCAAAAATTTGTTACTAAGATTATCTCGCACGGGAAATTTTATTTCATAAAAAAATAAGTAGCTTTAGAAATCTTTCACTGAAAATTTTTTGAGTTGAGAAATCCTTGTTGCATGTTATTTCTTCAGTCAATCAGATTCCAGTAAGAACTTTCTCTTAGCCAATCAAGATTCACCATGACTCTTTATTTGCTAATTCAGAGGAAACTATGATGAAACCTGATTTACTAAGATATTGCCAGGCTAAATGCTAAGTGAATAACATAACAATTCTGCTAAAATCTAATTGGTTAAGAAAGCTTGCTACTAGCCAATCAAATTTCAACGCGGATTTTCTCCACTATTATAAGAACAAAACATAGTGTTGTTCTTACCGATCACACAGTTAGATGTGATCCTCTTTCATATGGTTCGAATGACATCATTTTTTTTTCTTACAATAATGGAGGAGAGCCTTGCTGGAATCTGACTGATTCAAGAAATAAGGTAGGAACAGAGATCCTTTGATGTCAACAAACTTTGATCAAACTTTATAAAGTATTATTATTTCTGACAAATAGCTTTTCCTTGAAAAACTGGTACATTTTTCGTTATCGTTACTCAGTAACTGGTAACATAACGACAAGCTTCTATCCCAAATGTTGACTATTATTATTAGATACAACTATGTTCTTGATGACTCACACGAACACGATGAGTGATTCGACATATCCTGAAGGAATTATCGAAGAAAAAAACAACTGATTTCATGTAATTCTTATGCCACAGAATCAATCATTTCTCTCTTGAGTTAAATAGACCTTTTGAGAAACTATTTATACGTTGCGGAAATGATTATTCAATATTTCTATAAAAACCTTTTGTGTTGGCGAGCCAACTTCTTCGTATACCTCCTTCGATTTCAATGATTTTTTTTGCTTATGGATGCTACATCCCAAGAGGATCATTCCGACCGTCGAAAACGGCGTCTCATCTGGCCTGAAACGGCTGAAAAACGCCGAATTACTGTATTCATTTTGGCCTTATCTCGCCGTAGTTCGTCATACCGTATTATAAGCCCTTTCTATCACTAGAAAACGGTCGTCATTTTTTCCGATTTTGTTTCTGTAATCTGGTATGACGGATTACAGCGCCGATGTATCGACGTTTTACATCGTTAATCACAGTTTTATAGCCGTTTCAGGCCATTTACGACGCCGTTTTATTGGACCTGGGTATAGTATTCTAGTGAAAATCTTAAAAGCGTGTGAGTTGTCATTGAAAATTTGTTGAGCTATAGAATTTTCAATACATTTATTTGTCAGAAGACACTGTAGGAGCCTAGTTTTTCTGAAAAATTGTGTTTTTAAATTTCGTCTTGATACGATCACTATTTCAAGGTCTTGTATACCGTTGCTTGTACGAAGAGTTTCGTAGTTTGTAGACTTCGTGTCTTCGATCTATGAACTTTTCAAAAGAAGATGCTTTTCTAAGCTTAGTGAATAAGACAAGAATATTTTGAAAAGTTCGTGTATTGGAGATATGAAGTGCTCAAGTTCTGAAACTCTTCATACCAGCGACCAGTATGTGAAGCCTTGAAATGGAAGTAGCTTCAAGACAAAGTTCAACAATACGACGTTTTCGAAAACTTTGGATCCGACAGGAGTCTCGAATAAATGAACATATAAAAATTTCGATCATCTTGTATTATAAATCAAATAATCTTCACCTACAACTGTTTAAGAAGTATTATTACATAATGCTCTAAACTGTATAATGTTATTGAAGTTTGTTATCTCTTGTTGTCAGGTTGAACGTAAGCATGTACATATTATCATCTATAGAATGTAAATTCTATAATGAATTTTCTAAATGTTCAATGAAGAATTTTGAGTTTCATACTAAATTACATCAATAGTGTAACTCAAACTATGCAAAATCTCTGAGTGCGCAGTTGACAGCTTTTTCTAATGGAAGCGTTCACAAAAACTTCAAAGAATCAAAACTACAGTTTATTAAACGTCGTCTGATGACCCTTCGAAAATACTGCAGTATATTTGTATTAGCATACCACTGAAATCAAAAATAGAATAAATCAAAGACATAAATGAGAAGTATAATTAATCTACTTGGTAGTAGTTTTTACAGAGAGAAATTATGTATTTATATTTTACTACTATATAATCTAATCTACGTTGCTCTCTATGTTGCATCATTCTCACTCGGATTCTTTGCTGACAACGCACGATACAAAAAATATGATTACAACATATAAACGTTGTTCTTATTCAAAGAAACAATTGATAGTCAATAAAGTCATCAGAAAATGCCTAAAATTAGGCTGAATAAATAAAACGTGATCATCGTGTATGTGGGTTTATCGTATATTCGTCATATTTATCAAGTCACAAAATAAAAAAAGCACTGATAAAACCATGAAGAAGCATACTCAATTAATAGTTAATTATCCTAGATAAAAATTCAATTATTCTAGTCATAAAAATAGAAAAGTACAAATACCTGTTGACTAGTTTTTCTTTATCAACAGTTTAATGAGCCCTATTCACAATTCGCTTGTTGACCACGATTCCAGCTATATCGTGGCCAACATATATCCATTCATTTGTTTTTCTCTTTTCGATTGTTATAACAATCGAAAAGAGAAAAACAAATGAGTGAATATATGTTGGTCACGACACAACTGGAATCGTGGCCAACAAGCGAATTGTGAATACGGCTCATTGATTATCTCTTATTTAATTATTTGGAAAAAGTGATTATACTTCATCATATCTTCGCATGAAAAAGCAAATTAACAAAAATTTTTATTTCTGTATTAGTGTGTAACACATGAGAATTTCGATATTGATCAAAATTCTTATTGAAAACTTATTAAAAAAAAGTTATTCTCAAGTAGAGTACCTAACCTAATGATGTTTAATCTAAAAACTCATCAATTGAATGATCATCAACTTACAAATTGAATGTTAAATATTGAGATAGTCGCACTTATTGTGTTATATTTTTAATCATTAGACGAATATAGATATTATTTACTAGAAAGAAATGTATGCTTCTTTTGGTGATGAAAAATAATTCAAAAATAAAGAAACACACACACGCTCCAAATATATATAGTACCGAGAACGAGTAGATAAAAGGAATTTTACGGTCGAAAAAAAGACCAGCGCAATGAATATTCATATGATAGATCAGCTACATAGTAGGGGAGTTAGAAAGATCAAGACGTGTTAGAATCTTTTTCTTATCGAATATCATCACATAATAGATTGTATTTCGCACTTATATTTGGCATTCAATTGATAAAAAAAAAGTTAAATAGCAGCCAGAAATACAATAGAGATGGATGATAGACATTTCACATGTCTATGACATTTTCTTTCAGCTATAAACGCTTGATCGATCATTGGATAGCCATATTTTCAGTTCATTTTGAATAAACTTTGAGAATCAGAAAGAAACAATAAACGTGCACAATCCATTTTCAGAACATGTAATCAGAATTTTGAATATCACTAGATCTTTAATGCTAAGCATTATTTTTCAATAGGTGTCTACGGGCGCATCACATTGTGATCAGTATTACATCAGCAATTCACTATTTTGCTTTTGATTTGCCCATCGATTGAGAATAAACAACATGCAGTTATCAGTACAATACTAGAATCTTCACTCACACAGAAAACGCTTTGGTATCTTATTACGTAGTATAAAGGACAATTGATCAATTTCAAAGAGATAACTTGATATCGAGTTCTTTGTATGTTGCAGAAAAGTGGGACAATTATGTGATGACCTTGAATATAGGGAATGGTTCTATTCACTTGTTTTAGTTGAACGTTTTCTCTTTCGTTATTGCCATATTGTGGCTAATTTGACTGAAAAGAATTGTGAAGAAAACTCAAAAAGATTCATAGAGCCTTCCTATTATTATACGAATCAATGTGTGATTTATTTTTTCACCGAAATAATCTTCGTTCACTTAATATCCAATTCCTAAAATAAAATCAATTTCCTTTTTTTTTGTTTTGATAAAATCGTGTGAAACGATAGACTATCGAAACTTCTTCATTGGGACTATTGTGCATGCTAAATACAAATGAACTATTTAGATAGAACTGATACGATAAAAAAAACAATAACTTCAAAAAAAACTTTCGCCAAACTTTATTATGAAATCTGACAGCAAATGAAATCGTTTGAGTATAATTTAAAATACAAGTATGAAAAGAAGTGTCTATATTAGTTAATTCATGAGAAGTAACCGAATAATCGAACTAAATTGTTTGCAAAAAATATACGATTCGGAGAAAAGAAAGAAAGGCAAGAGAATCAACATGATATGTGATGTGACTTCGATACATTAAAACATCGTAGCATAATTAAAAGATAAGCAACCGGTGGATGATTATTCATTGTTATATTTGAAGCGTTGGCATGATATATTATCATCATGTTCGGTATGTGAACTAAGAATAAAAAGTGAGACGTGCAAAATTTTTTTATGATTATGTTACATATCTTATACGAAGGAGGCTTGAATAGAAAAAAGAATGGAATTTTTGAATGCCATTCTTTTTGAAAGATTAAGAATGTGAAAATTAACTGTCATAGCAAGTGCACAAACATATTTATTTTTCGACGATACAAAAGAGTGATTGTGTTCATAAGTTTTTATATATAAATTTTGGTAACGACATGAATTTATGCTCAAACAGGCATTAGGGTTATACAGGAGATAACTATATCATTCGTACTCATGAACACAATTTCGTCAACGATCAAAAGAAAATAAGTCTATGTTGATTTGATACTTTCTATGTGATTGTCAAGTGATCTATTATTATTTGATCGTATACTATATCAAAAAAAGTTAGTGTGTTTATTTTTATACAGAATAAAACTAAGTAATGACACAACATCTTGCAAACGCTATTTTCATATTATGTACTAAACATTAGTCAATTTTATCATCTTCATATTCTTGTACTACATTTTACTTTTGAGCTAATTGAGTTCAGTCTTGTTTCTACTGAATATTCTTTGAAGTTGTATGGTATATATAGACAGATATCATGATTGTTGAGGATGATACGTTTTGGCTTGCTATTTTGATTCTGCTCACTGTTTCTTTTTTTTTTCGGTATTCATTACGTATTTTTATATCTCTTTCTTATTCGCTTCTCTTCTCTCCTCTCTTTGATACAGACTCAGTATGTTGAAATATGCAAAAGTGGACTGTTCGTGTTTGAGACGAGGGAGGCATTCAGTATTCTTTCCTTTTTGTGAGAGGAAGATCGGAAGACTGAATTGAAATAATAACAATGTTATTAATAATCGAGTTATCAGTCAGAAGGAAGGACAATACATTGCGAAATCAACGTTGAGTGTATTGTAAACTATAAATCAATTCCTACTTTATAGTAAATTGAGATAGAAATAGTTAAAGTGATTTAAAAGTTTTTATAAATTACTAAGTGCATTTGAAATTTAGAGAAAATTGATTATTTTCTAAAATATGAAAATTCGATTTTATTTTCTCTAGAATTGGTTTTCAGAAAAATAGACAATTCATATTAATTTTGCAACAAAAAATAGAAGTAAACTTTGTTTAGCATTGGTGTTTCTTTGGCGGCTATAGCAAATATACAAACTGTATTTATATCATATAGTTCGGGCGTTCTCGCCTATCTTATAATAACGCAAGCAAGGAATAGATTCTTTTCTTATTTTTGATTAGAGATCGTCAATATAACTTTTTTGTTGAAAATATATTCGACATTTGTCATTTTCCTTTTTTTTGTGAACGACATGCTCTCGTTCATATATTTTTCTTCCATGAAAAACTGAATTGGTCGTTTTGGAACTTTTCATCTAGAAAAAGTATTCACTTTGTAAAACTACATATCCGCTAGATTGTTTTTTGCATGTTTTAATATACGTACATAAGACAAATCCCCTAATAATTATAGTGTTACTTTTGTTTTAAATCACAGTCGTTTTTCGTTATATGCTTACGATTTGATAATTTTAAAGTTCGATATCTGAAATAGTGTTTAACTTTTTCTTTAGCACGTATATATTATTTTGGCTCATAAACAGAATTAATGTTATGAATTATTTAATTAGATATAAAGAATAAACTGTGCTGAAAACGAAAGTTTTTATCGGAGCTATTGTGTTTTCTAGAGAATATTCAGATTTTGAAATCAAGTTTCATATTTTGAAAAAGTTCAATTTGAATGTGACAATAAATTTCTAATTGGAAAATCAAAGCTTGAATTTTTTTGAATGTCCTATTGTCGGCAAAGCAAAAATCTATTGTTGAATTCATGAACTTGTCTAGAATATTGTCTTCTATTTTCTATAGTGTATTTTCTTTGCAAGTAGAAGATTTTGAAGAAAAAGATGATAGGTGTACGGTATTTTCTTTACAATCACTACTTGACACATTTAGAAAGTTCAGAAGGAGACTCATATAACTGATGGCAATGTTGTTAGTGCAAATACTAATGCAACATAAGCACTTCGAATAGATTATAAAATATCCAGTTTTATAAAAATGATACTGCAAACTGTATTAAATGGCAAACATTTGGTGCTGTTACGTCACCGCTTTCCATCATCCTATTCAATGGTGAAAATAATGAAAGAAACTATGGCAGTTTGCTAGCGAGGAAAACAACCTAGAAAACGGAATGACAAATTACAGCGAAATACCATGAAAGTAAGTGCATTACTATGGAGTTTTATTTATAACCGTTTTTGACAGTCGAAATGATCGTCCTAGAATAATAAAACATTTTTTTTTCGTCATTTCATTCATCCTTACATTATGATTGTATTTTTATCAGTTGCACATAAAGATATTGTGATCTTTCTGTACAATAATGTTTGAAGTAAACTATTATTTTGAACGTATTTTAGGCTGTTGAGAAACTCCATTGATATCTATCAACTATTTGTCGAATCCAATCATTCATATTTTTTGAATCAAATTTAATTGTATTCTGAATACCTTCCATGAGTTTAAAGGAAATTAAATACACTGCTAACATTGATATTTTGGCTGATGTCGAGTTATGCGAAATGATCTACTGTCTTACTTAATCCGTTGATTAAAAAATACATAGAATATGATAAAGCGTCGTGTATTGAATACAAAAATAGTGAAACGTTTTTGTAAAACATAATTTCCTCTATTTTAACTAAATAAGATAAATACATCATTACGCAAATTTATCTTTTGCATAGTACTGAAACAGAAATTATAACTTAGATCTGTTGGTTAGTATTATGTTGATATGTTTTTTGTGTCTTTCCTTCAAGCACATGGGTTTGCTCTTTTTTTTGTCTGTCTAATTTCTTTAAGCAACCACGTGTATATATATGTATAAGTGTAGGCATAGTTTAACATTGTTACATTATCATTTTAAACTGAATAATCAAAAATAAGGAATATCAATCGATGGAATAAAGTATGCGTGAAATTGTGAATATCTCTATTGGGCAATGTGGTAACCAGATTGCAGGAAAAGTAAAAAAAAAACACGAACAGATGATACAATTAAATATTTTCATTATATTCTAGTTTTGGGAAGTTGTTGCTAATGAGCATGGCCTTTCTCCTCTTGGTATCTATAGTGGTGATTCAGATTTGCAACTTGAACGAATCAATGTCTACTTTACAGAGGCAACGGGTAATGAAAATTGTATATTGTTCATCTTATATGATGAAGAATGATGACTTTTTTAGGTGGTAAATATGTTCCACGAGCAATTTTGTGTGATCTTGAAATAGGTACAATCGATAGTATAAGAGCTTCACCCTATGGTCAAATGTTTCGACCAGATAATTTTGTATTTGGTACATCTGGTGCAGGCAATAACTGGGCTAAAGGTGTATAAGATGTAACAAGAATTAAATCTGCTAATAAATATTTGTTTTACTTAGGTTATTATGGTGAAGGAGCTGAAATTATTGATTATATGTTAGATACTGTTCGTCGAGAAGTAGAAAATACCGATTGTCTACAAGGTAATAATGATAATACTTCATTACTATCCGAAATATGTTCTTTTTTTTCTTTTATTTAATCAGGTTTTCAAATAATGCAAAGTATTGGTGGTGGATCCGGTTCTGGACTTGGTTCACTCGTATTAAATCGTCTACGTGAGGAATATCCTGATCGTATGTTTTTTTTAGTTCTCATACAAACAATTGAAAAAGAAAAACGAAATTTTTTTTTTGCATTTAAGGAATGATGGTTGGTTATAGCGTTTTTCCATCACCTCAAGTATCTGAATCTATTGTTGAACCATACAATGCTTTGCTTGCTGTTCAACATCATATTGATTCAACTGATATGCTCATATGTTTTGATAATGAAGCTCTTTATGATATTTGTACTCGATCACTTAAAATTTCTTTTCCTACAATGACTGATCGTATGTAAATCAAATATAATGTATATATATATAGTTCTATTCTTAAGTTTATTTATGTTCTAGTTAACCATCTTATTGCTATTACTATGTCAGGTCTTACAACATGTCTTCGTTTTCCTGGTTAGTCATCTATAATTGATATTAAATAATTTCTTTTGAATATTTAAGGTCAATTAAATGCTGATTTAAGAAAATTAGCTGTTAATATGGTTCCATTTCCACGTTTACATTTTTTTATGCCATCTTTTGCACCATTAACATCACGAAGTGGTCAAACATATCGAGCAATGTCTGTACTTGAATTAGTTCACCAAGTATTTAATCCTCGAAATATAATGTGCGCTGTTGATCCAAGACAAGGGCGGTATCTTACTGTTGGTAAGAATATTATTTATTGTTATGTTTAAATTCAAATTCGTTAAATTCATTAAGCACTTGTCTTTCGTGGTCGTTTATCAATGCGTGAAATTGATGAACAAATGTTACATGTACAAAATCGTAATGCACAATATTTTATTGAATGGATTCCAAATAATGTTAAAACAGCTGTATGTGATATTCCACCAAAAGGATGTCGAATGTCTTGTACTTTTCTTGGTAAATTGATTAACTTAATAAAAACAAATGAAAAAGCTTCTTTTTAAATTTCTTTTTTTTCTGTAATAGCAAATAATACAGCTATTGAACAATTGTTTAAAAAAATTTGTCAACAATTTTGTGCTATGTATAAACGAAAAGCATTTATACACTGGTATACAGCTGAAGGGTAAATCTATTTAATAAAAAATTAAATTGATTTCTTTTTTATTTTATTTATAGAATGGATGAAATTGAATTTACTGATGGTAAATAAATTCAATTTTCTATGTATATTTTTAGATTTATATTTGAATTTTTTTTTCATTTAGCTGAAAACAGTCTAAATGATATTATTAGTGAATATCAACAAATTAGTAATTATGAACCTGTTGATCAAATGATTGATTCATTGTCGAAATAATTTCTTAAAATAAAATTATACATTTAACATAAATATCTAAAAGTATTAGAAATAGAAACATGAAATAGTGTAATTCACAGATTATCGAAAGTTTGTCAATAGGATTATTTGTCAATATCGTTTTGAATCTTTTTGTTGAAATCATTTTTTAATTCTCAATAGAATATAGTAACTGCATTTATTTTGTTTTATTGCTACTATTTCCTGTCTAGAATGACATCTAACGAGTACTCACTGTTGGTTATGTTGTATCCATTAACAGATTCCTTAACAGATGAATGACTGACAACCAAAAATGAATTGGCAAACAACTGAAGAACTTTTGTTTCTCTTATCAAAAAGTTCGAGAACGAACTTAAAATCATATATTATATTATTTAGTTGAATAAATGAATCCAATACGTTCTCGTCGACTAAAAATTCTTCTGCTTTCATCATCATTTGCTCTAATAGCTTATCTTATTCGTCGCTATCGTCGATATCTTATATTGAAAAAACGCCAATCTCTTACAATTTCACGAAAAGAAAGTTCTACTAATGTCATTCCACCATTATCAATCAAAAAAACAATTAATAAACAATTTTTTCATCAACTTCAAGTAATTGTTCGAATTCTTATACCACGTTTACGAAGTGATTCATTCTTTCTATTAATTATTCATTTAACAACACTTATAACACGAACGTTTCTTTCAATTTATATAGCACACCTTGATGGTGCTATTGTAAAATCATTAGTACAGAGAAATCCACGTGATTTTCTTCGTACAATTAGTATTTTTATAGCTGTTGCCATTCCAGCTAGTTTTATAAATAGTGCAATCCGTTTTGCAGAATCAAAACTTGCATTAGCATTTCGTACAAAATTAAGTCGTCATGCATATGAAGCTTATTTTCGTGTAAGTTTTATATCTTCTATCATTTTTTTTTTGTCTATTAAGGATTTAATCAATTCTAGAATCAAACCTATTATCGAGTCACAAATTTGGATACTCGATTACTGACACCAGATCAAAATCTAACAGATGATATTGAAACATTTACATCAACATTAACTCATCTTTTTTCTCATTTAACAAAACCATTTTTTGATGTAGCCATTGTTTCATGGTCACTTATTTCAATGATGCGACTAAGAAAAACAGCACGAGGTCTTAAAGGTAATTACAAAAATAAATTTATCGTAATATTTTAATTAGTTTTTCTTTTCTATGATTTCAGAAGTTCCTGCTCTGTTGTTTATAGTTGTTTCGTTTACATTCATGGCCGTTCGAAAATTATCACCTAATTTTGGTAAACTCGTTTCTGAAGAAGCTAGAAGACGAGGTATACTTCGTTTTGCTCATACAAGAGTTATTGCTAATGCTGAAGAAATAGCTTTTTTTGATGGTCATGAAGTATGCCACATAATTTTCTTTTCATATAGAAATAATTTCAAATTCAAAAAAAAAATAGGTTGAGAGAAATTGGATATTAAAATTATACGATCAATTACGTGAACAAACAAGTTTAATTATTAAAAAAAAATTTTGGTTTATTATGCTTGAACAATTTTTAATGAAATATTTTTGGCATGCATGTATGTCTACATGAAAAAAATGTTTTCATAAATAATATATATATATTTTTTTTTTAATATTTAGGTGGAATGATATTCATTGCTATACCTTTTCTTACATATGATGGACCACCAGAAACAGATGGTAAATAGAATCAATATTATTATTATTATTATTAATTCTTAATAATATGTGTTATTATTAGATCCAGTAGGAGATCCACTAGGTATTAGTACACGTACAGAAGCTTTTACTGTCAGTAAACATTTATTAACATCCGGTGCTGATGCACTTGAACGTATTATTTCATCATATAAAGAAGTAAGACTAATTTATTAGAGAATAATTATAAATAAATGAGAATATTCTTCGATTTTTCTTTATTAATTAAAGATTGCTGAATTGGCAGGACATACAAATCGAGTTTATACAATGCTTCATGTTTTTGATGAATGTGCTCATGAACATTACCAACGAGCTTCGGTGACAATGGATGAAAGTCATAATGAACATTCATTAACAAGTGTAAAAAGAAAAGTGGCAGTAAATCAACGAGCAGGTTACTCAAAAGAGGAATTGTAAAAAAAAGAAAAATTTCTTTTTCTTTTTTGCTTTTCTTTGTTTTAATAGAGGGTCAAATCATTGAATCTGAAGGAGATATTATCGCCGAAAATGTACCAATCATCACACCAAATGGGGATGTCATTGTTAAAAGTCTTTCCTTAAAGGTAAAATTCTTCGCTGAATACAATAAAAACTACTTCTCTCAATGTTTTTCTCAGATCACACCAGGTATGCATGTTCTTATCAGTGGACCAAATGGTTGTGGTAAATCATCATTTTTTCGGATTGTTCGCGGTTTATGGCCTATTTATTCGGGTCGTCTTCATCGACCAGATCCATCAAATTTTTTTCTTATTCCACAAAGACCTTATATGTGTCCAGGTACATTACGTGATCAAATTATTTATCCTGATACAATTGATCAAGCATTTGTTGATGATAGTAAACTAATGAAAATTCTTGATAATGTTGAATTACAATATATTGTACAACGTGAAGGTGGTTTAAATGCTGAACGTGATTGGAAAGATATATTATCTGGTGGTGAAAAACAACGTCTTGGTTTAGCTCGAATTTTTTATCATCAACCTAAATATGCTTTACTTGATGAATGTACAAGTGCAGTATCAATTGATGTTGAAGGTAAAATATATGAACGAGCAAAAGCTTTAGGTATATCATTACTTACTATTACACATCGACCATCTCTTTGGTTAGTAAATTTTTGATAATTATTTTTTTTAAAAATGTTTTCTAAATTTTATTTCTTAAATATTAAAGGGCGTATCATACACATTTACTTCAATTCGATGGTGATGGTCGATGGACATTTGAAATATTGAATACAGAAAAACGTTTGACATTGAAAGGTGAAAAAGAACGACTTGAAGCACAATTAGCTGGTATTCCACAAATTCAACAACGTTTAAATGAACTATGTCAATTACTTGGTGAAAATACAATGACAATAGAAAATCAACAGTATGAAGAGATTAATGACGATTGAATTTTTTTTGGTATGACTAATAGTCAACAATATTTTTTTTTGTTTTATGATAATGAATATTTATTTGTGCATTACTGATGGTCAGAATATTTTTAATATTACTTTTAATTTCTTGTGTGTGTGTGTGTGTGTGACGAAAATGTTTCGAATTATGTAGATTTTAATGGTTTTTTAGATGTATTCTTATTGATTGTAATACATGAATAACAAGAATACATTCAAAGAAGTTTATTAATAAATATCTGTGATTTCAAATTTATATTCACCAAAAATAATAATGAAAAGTGAACATTGACATTTTCTTCTAATCAGTTACAAAATAAACCAATTTGTAGATAATTTTCATAGACACATAAGAAAAATTTTTACTAAGAACAAAAACAAAACTAAAATATGACAAATTCATTTTCGGAGAAGATTTTTCAAAACATCAGATCAATTTTGTGCTTCAAGATATTTCTATGTGCACCTTTATAAGAGAGATCAACTAGGTAGATTCCATCATATTTTTAGTGTGTCCATAATGTATTTATTATTTTTGAATTTTCGATCAGCTTTGAT
This sequence comes from Rotaria sordida, assembly GCA_905250125.1. NCBI lineage: Eukaryota > Metazoa > Rotifera > Eurotatoria > Philodinida > Philodinidae > Rotaria > Rotaria sordida. The sequence goes on from CAJNOL010000298.1 coordinate 140,103, forward strand.
AAAAAAATTGAAATACAATCGGATTACTTAGTTTGCTTAATAACCTAGTTGTTTTAGTTTTATGAAGACTGCAAGAAAATACTGTATATAAAGGCACAAATCGCTCTTCCATAACATACTTGACGACACAACACTTACTTTACTATAGTGGCCTTTACACACATTGAATTTCACACATGAATACGACGCAGAAATCCTCATCTGATATATATGATTCAAACTTATATACTTTATTTCATAGAATAAAGTTTTTCATTATTTGAGTACTTAATTTTATAAGAAATGCAATCAAAACTCGAGAATATCATGAGCATTTAATAATTATGACACCATAGGTGTGCACGGATGATAAAAAAATTTGAAATAAAGAATAATTTTTTTTTCAAGCTATATGATATAATTAGCAAAGAACAAATTCATTTTTTTAATGAAAAATAAATAAACACACGTCGAACAAAAAACTAAGTTCTTATTTATAGTAACATGAACATTAAAAAGATAACAAAACTTTTCATATCAACGAAGAATCGGTTTAGTAAAAATATTTATAAATATAATTCTTTTATATTGGCATGCAGAATTTCATGACTTTCTGGTCATCTAGCAAATACATGCAAAAAAAAATACGCTTTCACATTCATATGCAAGTAACGTTTTGCGTGAAAATGCAAATGTATTACATGCAAGTATCAACACGCATAAGAGTCCTAGATATTTCAACGCTTAAAAAAAAAGTTGTGTTTTCAACAACATTTCTTTGCATGTACTATCGACTCACATTTATACGCACTTATGGCAAATATTTAAAATAACTTGCATGATAGTAGATTAAGTTTTTATGTTTGATTGAAAATGATTTAAAAGAAAATGAATGTCAAAAGCATACACAAACTAAAAAGAACCGACAAGATAAAGTAGTAAAGCAAAAATTGCCAGTAATTTAAATGTATACATATGCTGCAAGGCAGAAAAAAGTTTGCTTAAATTAAATAGGATATAGATCTTGCTCTACTTTTAATTCTCTCGTATCATAAAAGCATTCTTTTGCATATGTTTGAAGAATATTTTAGATTATACAGTATGTCCTAAAAGTCTCTTCCTAAAAGTTTTTTCATTTCATTTCACTATTGACTGGACTTCATTGACTATGGATTTCTTTTTTTGAATAATAGATAAATGCACAGAGTTTTTATTTCTAAAAACAAACTTCAAAAGCATTACTGAAAGTTAAGACATTTAGCTAAAATACAAAAATTTAGTCTGCCTTCTTTTTCTAGAAAAGCATTACATAGCATTTCTTGTTTAATAACTTCGAGTTGTTGAGTGATTCGAATCTTTAAATTGTCCAATACTGAAACGATCTTTTTACAGAATCTCAGTTTCAATTTCAGAAAATTGAAGTTCAGTCAATAGTGAAATGAAACGAAAAACCTTTCAGAAAAAAACTTTTAGGACGTACTATATTTCTTATTTTAAAACGTGTTAATTTTATTTACAAGTAGACTGCATTATTTTATACGTCAAGTCATGCATGTTATGTGATAATAATATTACTTCTCATGATTTTTCTTTCTCATTTGTTCAATTAAAACACCTATAACATTTTCTTCATTACCGACTATTTCTACATTTCTTTTAAATACAATGCGCAGTTCTATATATTTTCAGATTCAGTTTGTCGTACTCACTGTTTTTTCTATTCTTCAATAAAAATTTTTTCTTACATGTAATTATGCAAAGTTTCATTCAATAGATAGTAATACGGTAGGTCTTGTAGATGATTATTGCACGAACAAAGCAAGAAATACTTGAATAAATATACTAATTATATACGTACTTAACGTATAGATCAATTTTTTAATCTATTACTTATATTTTCCTGATTGTCTTTACCTAATTCTAGTATTTCTTATCTAATGCATCAATTTATTTCATTCATTCTGATTTTTGCTATTATACATTTAAACTACGCATGCTATATAACGAATTGTCCTATTGGTGGCAAAAGAAGTTTACGGTTTGGCAATAATTTACATATGCATCAAGTTAGAAATCAATAAAGTTTTTTTTCTTGAAAGACTTATTATTTTTGAATTCTCTTAAATTTAGTGTCCACGCTGTGGACTAAATGGTCAATGTTTTGGTCCATCGATTTGTTGTACTGGCTCAGCTTGTCGTATTGGACATCCATCTGATACTCGTCAATGTTCAATGGAAAACCGTAATATCATACCATGTGATATTAAGACTTCAATCTGTTCAGCTGTACCAAATGGTCGATGTGCTGCTAATGGAGTATGCTGTGGTACAGGTAGGCAATTTACTTTTTAAAAGAAAAAAAATTCAAACAATAGTATGTTTATGTTTTAGAATCATGTCAAACAGATAAAAATTGTTTAATGGTATCAAATCAGGAAAGTGATAATTCACGTGAAGAACGACTATCACAACCAGAAATCATACTTTTTGAATGACATTGATCATAGTTCTTTTTCAATTATGATTGTCCATCCTTGCTTATATTTAAATAAAATAATTGACAGAAGAATGAGATTATTATTTGAAATATTCTTTATGATAAGATATTTATATAGAATCAAGAGTGTTAAATTCAAAAGAAACTTAACGCTCTACTATTTGATTTGATATACACAAAAGAAAAATATCAGATTTAGGCGTTGAAATAATACATTTTTTTGTTGAATGATTAAAGAATGGCATTTAAAAAAAAAATCATTAGAGGTCACCAGTTTACATTGTCATGACACATTACTGCTTGAAAATGATTGGATCATATCGTCATTGAACTCTAAATCATGGATACCACGTGCATTGCATTGCTGCATTCTTTAATCTTCCTCCATTGCTTTTCTTCTTCTTTTTTTTTTTGGTTAAATCGAACACGGCAATCGGGAAGGTTGTGTAGGTTATTTGTTTTTTTTATATTTTTTCGTATCCAGATTTTCATGTCTCGTCAATATTCGAACCGTCCATTTATACCACCTCGTCGTCGTGTATCACTTCAAATGTGTGACTTTGTTTCTTATCCAACATCACAAACTAATGATGCACCACCGGATAGTTCATCTTGGCAATTAACAGATCCATTATCTTGTATACATCAACAACCTACATCTTCTGAATCTTCTTCTCATTCAATACAAAATAATGTTTCCTATTTTCAATATCCATCTCATCAACATACACATGAATCTCCATTACTTACATCCAATCAAGAAACGACTAATAATAATAATAACAATCAAACTGTTCATCATTTAAATGAATCACATCCATCACCATATCATTTCCATTATTTGCAATCGAACGAACGAGAACAACCAAGACCTTCATTACCTTTAAGTCTTGTAACGGTAAAAGATAAATCTTTTTTTCTTCTTTTTTTTTTTTTATTTATTTTTTCAATTAATCTAAATTAGGCTGCAGCAGCAACAACTGCTACTGCTCCACATCATAGACATTATCGTTTAGAAAACCCATCTGCTGCTGCATTTACTCGACATCCACCTTGGTTTGATGATGAATCAGAAGATAATAATGGAACAATACAACAATCATCTCGTAATAATAATCATACGAAACGACAACGATCATCAGCTGTTAGTACGCCTACTTCTCAATCCTCACAATCATATCATCATCATGAACGAAAACGTTCGAGACATGAAGGAATTAATGATGAAAATGCACGAACAAGTTATCGTTCACAAGAGAATGTATTACAGCAACAACAACAACAACAACAGCATCGATCATCTGGTGGTCATCATCATCACCATCATTATCAACCGTATCCGTAAGTAATATTTAATATTTTAACATTAAATTAATTCTCTTATTTTGATTATATAGAAATCATCGACATGTACAACCACAACCAACTCCTTTACCTCGTACATTATATAATGATAATGTACCTACTCTTTCTCGATCATTTGATCAACGTACACAAGCAATACAACGAAATCGAAATGAACATTCACAAGAAATCAATAATACAAATGTCCATTATGGATCACATCATCATACTGTACAACCACCATTATCAACACAACCTCGTAATATTTACCATTCTTCTAATCATCGATCATTGTTACTTGAATCACCACCTGTTGCTTTACCTCATCGTCAACCGATTCCTCCTCCTCCTCCACCACCTCCTCGTTCTTCTTATGCACAACAACAAAATCATCATCATCATCAACGAAGTGGAATTACAATTGAACCAGTACCACAACGTGCTCCTCTTTTTCATCGAACATCAATGACTGCTCATTTACATCAACGACCTTCGACTTCTTTTCTTACTGATTTACTTCAGTAAATAATCTATATATCTTTTTAATATTAAAATAAATATTTTTTTAATATTTTAGTCGTGTTATTGATGCACATGCTGCATCATACAGTGATAATCATGTTCATTATCATCATCATCATCATCATCCACCATCGGCATCAATTGATTTAATTGCTTATGCATGGATGTCTCCTGGTCATGATATTTTTTCATTACCAGCTGCATTTAGTATACAATTTGGTGTATGTTTTCATAGGTCTATATCTTATATGATGAATTCATTTTTTTTTTTAATATAGGATTTCTTCGATCTAACCATGCCTGATGAAACACCTGTAGTCGGTTTAACTGATAGTGAACTTGAACGATTACCAACAATGATTTTTACAAAATCTTGTACAAATATTGAAGATGATGATAAATGTGCTGTATGTTTGAGTGAATATATAGGTGGTGAAAAACTCAAACGTCTACGATGCAAACACTTCTTTCATAGTGAATGCATTGATCCATGGCTTAAGGTAATATTTTTGTTAATTTTTTTGACAACACAGTTTTCTTTTTTGTTTTTTAGACATCAACTCGGTGTCCTATTTGTCGAGGTGAACAGACAAGTTGAATAGAAACTTTTTTTTTCTTCCTTTTTCCGGATCTTGCGTACACATTTTCTTCATTTTCAGATAGCCTTTATCTAGCGTCGTTTAGATGCCAGATACGCACGAGTTGCATTATTATTGTTGTTCGTTTTTTTTCCATTGTTTGTCTACTTGTTCGTTTTTTTTTTGTTTGAACTGTGAACATATTCTTCTACATATTTTTGTTGTCATGTGTGTATACATTGCAAGGATTTTCTTTTTTTTTCTAATGTGTGTTTATTGTTGCCTTTTCTTTTGTGCGACAGTCTTTCAAACTTTACAAGAGGAAAAAACCTAATATAACACACCAATAAAGAGAAAAAGTAATGGTTTTTTTTCCTTTTATTTTGTTTTTTTGACTTCTCACTTTCTTTTTTCTTGTCTTATATATGAAAAAGTATCATTAAAGAATAAATCAACTAGAGAAAAAAAAGAAAACAAATTGTATTTTTAAATTTAATATAATAGTGGTATGATGATCATAAATATTTATATATGATTGGACGGAATCAAAGAATTTTATTAAAAAATAAATTATAAAATATTATAGTGATGAAGGTTTTTGTAGTAGGTGCACCAGATGGTAGCTTATAATATCTGATTGTAGTGAAAAATAGCTTTTGCTTCACACGAGAGATTCAAACAGGAGCAATAATTTTAAAAAGCAAGCTGAATCGAATCTTAGGAGCTGAAGTTCTTCGATCACTATATTGTCTATAGTTAATATTCTTGTATCAAATAAATCCGTCGAACACTAAATGTCTTCATATCACGCAGTTGCCACAGTTGTATATTCCAATCTCTTAGGTTGTTAAAATTTCAATATATTGTTCGGTAACTTATTTCTCTTTTGGTTTAAACTTTTAATAGAATAAGTCGATGAAAAAAATTCTTCTTTTTCAATCTATGCAAGACCGAAATTCCTAGCTTGTTCCGAGACGCTCAATTTCCATCATGCGGAGTCGAGTGGTGATATTTGTTTTTAGGTTCGAAACAATCTAAATAACATAGTCAGGTAATTACGAACATCAATATTTAACTCAGCATAGTGAATTATCTCTGTCTAGCTGCTTTTGCAGGTGATCACAGGTCAATTAGCTGAAATCGGTGGTTTCAGAAAAAGTCTTATAGCTGTCGAATAGAACAAGCTAGAAGTGTTGATTTAGTGTCGACCAAAAGAGAAGAATTTTTTCTACCGATCAGTTTCATTAGAATTTTAAATCGAAAGGAAAATAGCTTTAGAATACCGATTTCAAAATACTTCAATGATCTTTGATCTTCTCTCTTGAATGGTGAAAACTGCAGATCTCTAGGATATTCCTATCAAAAGTTTTTCAAAAAACAATGGAGCACATTATATTTTGGCATGGATAATAACTGACATAGTATTCAAAGTGAATAGATGAATCGTAAATGCTCCATATTTTATATGAGAGAGTAGTTTCGTGTGTTAGTCATTCTTTTAAGATTTTCGGAATTTCATATTTTTTTTGTTCCCGTATTGAAAATTTTACCACAAGTAACTTCAACATATTTTGTATGGTTATGACCTTTTAAATTCTGCTTCAAAGTGCCATAATTTTCTTTAGTCATATTTATTACATTGCATATTTATGCTTGACAATCGTCCTTCAATAATGCTGTTACCATTTGTCAGAAGAGAAGCAAGACATAGAATGATTGATTATATAAATATAACATAAGTTGTGTAGTTAAAGATGCTAGATGGTATTATGTGTGAAAAAATCAATGGACTACGTACTTCAACGAATTCTTGTTTAGCAAATTAGTGTAAAGCCATTCAGAGGAGAAGTAACTATCCAGAATAAGATAATATGGACATCATAATTGTCATAAATAAGCTCTGGTTACTCTTCTGCTGAATGATTCACTCACAAAAATACAAATCAACCTTTATCCGTATATTTATAGCTATTGTGCTCATCTTTCTAATATCAGCAAGTATTATGGATGCTCGATTTTGTTCTGTTCAAAATAATACTCTCTATTTTCGTGACGAGGTACAAGCTATACCCTATTGTAGAAGAGAAAAATATGATTGCTGATGATATAGTAGATGTCGAGATGATTGTCATGGTTAAATATAATCATCAAATGATCACATAATTAAACGGCAAATGAAGACTTTATAAGATGTTCAAAAGAACGTCGTACACCACTTTGTAGTCAAAACTATATCATCAAAATGACATATTGACATTCTCATTTTGTAGTTTTGATCTGAATATATTAATAATTCTCGTTGTTCTTAAATTAACTCTTGCTTTGGAGACAGATCCTGTATTTATGACCAGATATCAAAGAAATGTTCAAGCACTCCCTGTACTTTTTATTTATTTTTGTCTATTACTGATGACAATAGCAAAATAGATATGATTTCGAATAATCAATTTTTTATTTTAACTAAAATCAACACCGCTCATATCCCATACAATAGAATTCTTCCCTTTTACCACATTTGAGCTTATGACTTTTGCGCACGTCTTTTCTATTGGGGTTACAAGAAGCCATAGATGACGGAGCTACAAGGCTTAGATAGATTAAAACACTTTCTCCTTCCATCAGATTGATAAATATGAGCAGCGCATCCCATTTGTTGTACAAATGTCAATATTTTTCGCCGTCTTCGGCAGCTAATAATAACATATCCTTGATCAAGCAGACTTAGAAAATGTTGTTGAAGAAACATTGGGTTTTGTACAAATAAATATTGAATCATATATCGACAATGACTTGAAATGAGGATCTTTCATTACAAGTGAAGAAGAACTGTATGAAAAGTCTAAGTCAAATTAACTAGAGTCTGCGAACACTTTGTTGATAGGTGACTAAGATTACATGCTAATTAAACATTTTCAACAATGAAGAAGCTCACAGTCCAATATCTTTTTTTTTAAATGAAACATTTCTACTTCATTATTAAACTTTTTTCAGTACAGCAGATCAAAGTCTCTTCTTTCGAAGATCGCATTTCAATTAACAACAATGTTCACATGTTGTTTTAGGCATGTTGTGAATATTTTTTCTAATCTGTATTACTGTTACACATTGCAAAATATGAGTGTGATAAAAGAGGCACTAACTGTATTTCATTTAAATGGCATTCAAAAACTTGCTTTCTCTCATTTTTAAATTCCAGATGAGGATCTTATAAAAAATGTTGAGCCTACACTAGAATCGAAATGTTTCGTTGTTTATGCAAGAGACGACATCTTCGACAAAATGAATGTCTTATATATCGCTCGATCAAGAGGAAAAATGAAAGTTGGGATACGAAGAAGGTTGTTTCGCATGATATCAATCTCAAGTACATATATTAGAAAGATTACACTTTTTATTTTATTTAAAAAATACAAGATAAATATGACAGAACATCTAGTATATTGTACAAAAACTATTGCATTAAGTTGATTCGAGTTTATTACGAGCAACACATTTACGAACGAGTCTTCGAGTTTGACTAATATCAAGTAATTCATCATCTTTTAAGTTTATATTTGATATTTCAGTTTTTATTTTCATTGATGTGACTGTAGATGGTGCTGAAGAACTTGTTGTCTATAATAAATATTTGTTTCGTAGTATATAAAAAAAATGTATTAAATCTCTCAACTTACGTCTATTACCTCATCATCAGTTGTTTCTTCCTCATCTTGTTCTTTATTGCATGCAAGTCGAGCACTTCGTCGACTACCACGAGCTAATTCTCGTCGAGGTTTCTTCTTTATGATAGGTTTTACTTCAGGCGTTGCTTTTCGTTTTACTGATGTTTTCTTACTACAATCAAAGCATAAATTATGAAAAATTTCATAGTGAAACTCTATGTCTTACATGACAGGTGTACGTGTACGTGTACTTCTTTTTTTGATAATTGGCGCAGAAGGAACTGTTGCAACTGTTGTACCGCAACCAAATAATCCTCCAAATATTGAAGTGATAGGAGTAGCAATGGTTTTGGTGTTATCCGCCCACTTTTCTCGAACTTCCTTTAATGTTCTGAGTGTTGAAAGATATTCAGCAGCAGGTGTTAATGCTGGAATACTTGTTGTTCCATCCTGATTATTCATTTTCAATCGACGTGCTTTAGCACCTGTAAATAATGATAAAAATATGATTTCACCGTTTGAGAAAGCATATCTATGTCGACATACCGCCATCCTGCATCACTTCATGTATACGACGAGTAAGTTCAGTTTCATCTACTGGACCACCACGTAATGCAGCTTCACGCATAACTTCTTCATGTACTTGTGCTATTAATCGTTCTAAGGAAATTTCTTCTTTTGCTGAACCAACAATGACTGACGCTAAATTGCTACAATTAGCCAATGGTATGTATTGACCACCGGTTTTGAAAGAAAGTGCCATGAAAAAATCACGATAAGGTGTAGCTGTTGGTTCACAACCGATTGTATATAAAGTTACACTACGTTCAGCAAGTAAAGCAGCACATTCAACTGGATCATGTCCTGATGGATCACCTAAACAAAAATAATAAAATAATTTTTGAAAAAAAACTAGATGATACATTTCCTACCATTTGGCCAACTATCACCAATGATCCCTAAACCATGAGGAGGTGCATCAGCAATAAGAAGAGCAATTTTAACTGCATTTTTTCGCCATGATAAAGTATGAACAGCTGCATGTAATGCAGGTGCTATGGCTTCAGGAAAGTCTCCACCTAGATATAAATATATAAGAAATTTCAAATGAAAAGTAAACTATCAAACCTCCTTGAGCAACGGCTGCATCAATATGCTTTTTCACTTTTTCTGCATCATCGGTGAAATCATTAACTTTGATAACAAATGTATGATCTTGAGGAGGATGATCACGATAAAGAATCAAGGCAACATTCAATAAACATCGTTCGCTTATAATAATATCTTGAATAATTTTTCGCATATTCTACAAAATAGCTTTTTTGTTTATAAATCTTTTTGATATTTTCCATAAATAAGTATGCATACCTCTTTAGCGGAGCTAATGTACGATCCCATACTAGATGTAGCATCAATAATAAAAGCTAAATCTAGTTCCGTTGGCATATCTGATGTAACTACATCGATTGTTGTAGACGAAGATGCATTAGTCATAATTTCTAGATATAAAGATTCTTTTCATTTCTTATGTGAATAATATGTCATTTTCTTTATAGTCTTACCGATCAATAAAATAAATTTTCTTTATCTATATTCAATGCGATCCTTATTTATACGCAATAGTAATGAACCTACAAAGCTACTCTCCTTATATACAAAACGAACTTGCTGTAAAAACGTTATTACACATTGGTTGAGTAATAACCATTCCTGTCATTGTTCTTCACGTTGGCGTAAACTTTTTAAAACATTTTTTCTTTCAATGCATTAAGTCAAATATTTTTATTCAATTTCATAAAAAAAAGAGAAATATTACCTATCTATAATAAGAATTGATACACATATATCCTCTTAACATATTGTACAAAACATAATCGATCGATTAATCGATTAAAAAAAAAGACAAACTCAGATCGATCGGCAAGGTAAAAAATGGAATGTATAATAATAATGAGCAAATAAGCGAAATAAAAAAAATTTACAAATACAAAAAAAAAACATATAATTCTAAACAATGGAATGTGCAAAGAATGATATAAAACATAAGAATAAAACGAATATATAATTTATCAAAGATCGTACAGCTGTATTACATCCATCACGTTCATCACAAAAACAATAGACGGGTTCATCTGTTTGAACATACCAAGGTCGATAAGCTAGACCCTAAAACAAAAATAAAAGATTATTTTTTTTGTTCTAAAATAAATAAATTCAAAAGAGCACATACAATATATTTATCACTTGCTGCCCAACATCCATTTTCTCTTACAGTTGGCATTTCAGGTCGAAGAGCTTCAATTTGATTAATACAACCACGTATATAATTAATTTCACCTGAAAAAAATCAAAACAAAAAACAAACAAACAAACATGTGTCTTTCTTTTCTTTTTTTTTTGTAATCATGAAAGAATTGATTATTTACCATCGGGTGAACGTTCGATTATTTTAACACATTTACTTCCACCTGGTGCAATACAACGTTTCCAACGCATTAATATCCAATCGAGTTTTTCACCACAACCAGGTCGATTACTATGACATTCATAACAATCCAAATAAAATCCATTTAAATAATCAAATAATTGTGGAACTTCAGGTTGAACTTAAAAGCAAAATAAATTTCATTATTTTTTTTTCAAATTATTAAAAACAAAAAAAAACAATCGTTCTTTACTTTTATCCACAAAAATTGATAAAAAAAGTAAAATATAGATTGTTGAACTCCACATTTTTTTTTTATCAATTAATAGTTGAAGGTAAAAAAAAGAAAAGAAATTCTACCACAAATTATCAAATCAGAGAACGCGACTCTCTATGACATTAATCACAATCTTATCATTGGCTATTCTTTTCTACAAATCAAATAATATCATATACAAAAACAAATAACTTGTCGTCGTCGCCCTCCTTTTGAGGAAAGTCAACAAATGGATTCGCGTGCACGTTCAATGCTTAGTACAACTCAGGATGAACTTGCACCAAATTCTATGAAGGTAGATTTAAAACAAAAAACTTCATCTATACTTTCAAAAATATTTTTCATTTATTTCTCTTTTTTTCTTTTCTTATTCTTCATAATAGGCCTTAGGTGAAAATAAATTACGTGCATTTGAACAAGGAACTATTACTATTAATACTCGAACAAATTTATCACGTAAAGAACGTGAAGATCTTCGTGCTAAAATTGAAGCGAGTGAAACAGAAGAAGCATTAAAAGAATTTGTTGCTGCTTTTGAAGAACCAAAAAATAAAATAAATAAAACATTTATTAAAGGTGGAGTTTTTAATCCGGGTTCACATGAAGAAACTCCAAGTGATCGAGGAAAAACATATCGAGCATCAACAACATCTAATAGAAAAGATGATTCAATACATAATAAAGATAATTTACAACAACAAATAGCAAAAAGTAATGCAGCAGCATTGGCTGCTGCAGCTGCTGTATCAGCAGCAAGTGAAAATAAACCAGTAAATTCTATATATATTTATTTATTTAAATTTAAGAAATATTAAATTTGATTAAATTTAGAAATTAAAAACTGAACGTGAAAAACGTAAATCAAATTTAGAATCATTTAAAGAAGAACTTAAAAGGTAAAATAAAAACAAAAAAGAAAAGAAAAATTTTCTTATAATTTTTAATTTATTTAAGAATTCAAGAAGAACGTGATCGTCGTCATATGCAAAAACAACGAGAAAAAGAAGGAAAATCAACAAGATTTCAAGCACCACCATCGACTTCTTTACATTCTGATCTTGCTCGTAAATTTAAAACAAAAAACTGTTCTTTTTTTTTTTTATTAAATGTTCATCTCATTTTTTTTCGTTAGTCGATTCGGATTCACTTCATCATGAAAGTCGTCATTCAAGTGATGATCCAAATACAACAAATTTATTTATAAATACAATTCCACGTTCGGTAAAAGAATGAAATTCTTTTTTTTTAATACATATTTGAAATTATTTAGATGAATGAGACGAGTATAATGGAATTATTTGGTCGTTATGGACCATTAGCAAGTGTTAAAATAATGTATCCAAGAAGTGACGAAGAAAAATCTCGTGGAACTAATTGTGGTTTTGTTGCTTATATGAGTCGAAAAGATGCTGAAAGAGCTATGCATGAATTAAATGGTACACAATTGGATTCAATATCCGTTCGAATGAGTTGGGGACGACGTAAATAAATTTAAATAAAAATTTAAAAAAAAGAAAGAAATCATTTATTCATTTTTTTTTATAGCCGTTCATATTCCACCACAACCGGTCTATATTCCACCAACGATGAGAGAATTAATTATGCCACCACCACCATCTGGTTTACCATTTAATGCTCAACCAAATACAAAATATCGTTCGTCAAAATTACAAGATATACTTAGTCGAGAAAATGAACTTTCAAAAGTAAATTTTATTTACATATAAAAAATAATAAAACAAAGAATTCATTTATTTTAGCTTCTTGAACATGCTACTATTCGAGTGATTATTCCTCATGATAGGTTTGTATGAATTAATATTTATTTAATTTTAATTATTATTTGTTTGTTTTTTTTTTTTTTGTTTTGAAGAGCTTTATTATGTTTAATTCACCGAATGATTGAATTTGTTATCCGTGAAGGTCCTCTTTTTGAAGCAATGATAATGCGTCGTGAAATGAATAATCCACAATTCCGGTAATAATAACTTATTAATTCTAATATCATCATCTGGCGTTCACACGGACCCCAGACAGTTTTATTTTTTCGTTATATGTACATAGTATTAGATCGAACTTAGTTCTTTTAGATATGTCGTAAGGAAGGTTAGTAGAATATATAGATGATATAGTAGTTCAAAGTATATGTAAAATCCATCTGAACTGTAGAATATGAAACTCATCTCACGATTTTCGTTTCTGCGTTAGCATTTCAATTCGAACACGATAGAAAAGTTGTCACACATTGTGCTGATTATTATGTCAAAACTATTCGTGACTCATGCTGAGAAACATTTTAAGCATATGAGAAAAGAACAATAAGATAATGAAAAGAACAAATTAGTAAACAATGCGGACGAGAGAACCTCTGCAAGTGTGAAATCGCTTTTCAACCGAGATAATTTTTATTTCATGAGTAATAGAAAAATCTAGAATAGTTTGGTTTTCTGAACCTTCGTTTTTGATATATCAAAATTTTACTGAACTTCTCAACAAAACACTGTAGTCCAACTTTTAGCTTTTCTACTATTTTCTTTTCGGAGATGTAAAAATATGAACAAAATTTACTTTTATACACATGAGAGAATTTCAAATATTGAGTATCTCACAATAGAAGATACTAGAAAAATTACAACTTGTCCAATGAACTAATCTCATTGAGAACTGTGTTCGTGCAAAGTTTCAAGTTGAAATTCTACGTGGCCTAAGATAGATCACAACTTTTTATTAAAAAATCCAGTAAAATTCCGATATCTCAAGAACAAAGCCTCGGAAATCCAAACCATTCTAGACTTTTCTATTACTCACAAGTACTCATCAAATGAACATCGTCTCGATCGAAAAGCAATTTAACATTAGAAGAGACTCCCTCATTAGTAAATCGTTCTACAGTTACTATATATCTAGACAGTAATTTAAACTAGAATCCGTACGGATTACATTTGAGACCAGGCTATTATTTCATAGGTAGTGATATGATGGTTAAACAAATTCAAATTTTCTTTTTATTTTCTATAGATTTTTATTTGATAACCAAAGTCCTGCTCATACATATTATCGATGGAAACTTTATTCAATTCTCCAAGTAAAATTATATTTTTTATAGAAAATTAAAAATATTACGTTTTATTTTTTTGTTGTTATTAATTAGGGCGATAGTGTAACAAGTTGGCGAACAGAAGCATTTCGTTTATTTAAAATGGGTAGTTTATGGTTACCACCACAACCTCAACAATTTACATCTGGTATGCCCGATGAAGTATTTGAAAAAGTTAAAAGAGAAACAGAAAGTGAAACAAATATTAAAGCAGAAGTCAATGTACCAGTGATTAATCAGAGTAATACTAGCAATAAACGAGGTCGACTTAGTCATCGGTAAAATACGGATATTTTTCTGTTTTCTTTTATTATTATTTATATATATATATATAGACAAAGAGATCATTTTGAAGATCTTTTACGACAATTAACACCTGAACGAATAAAAATTGGTGATGCTATGATTTGGGCTATTGATCATGCTGAAGCAGCTGATGAAATAATTGATTGTATAACAGAATCACTTTCAATTCTTCAAACACCAACACATAAAAAAGTGAATAATATAATAAAATTAAAATATTCTTTATTAATAAAATGTTTTTATTTATTTTAGATTTCTCGACTTTATTTAATATCAGATATTCTTCATAATTGTAGTGTTAAAGTAACAAATGCATCACATTATCGACGAGGGTAAAAAAAAAGAAAAAGAAGGAAAATAAAAATAAAGAAGACTATTATTCAATTTTAAATTTAATTTAGATTTGAAGTACGTTTACCAGATATATTTCAACATATTCATCAAGCTTGGTCAGCTATTGATGGACGTCTTCGTGCTGAACAATTTAAAGTATTTAAAAATCAATGAAAAAGTTTCTTTTTTAATGTATTATTTTTAATAATTTTTGTAGCAAAAAGTTATGAGTAGTTTTCGTGCTTGGGAATCTTGGGCAATATATCCAAGTGATTTTCTTATAAAACTTCAAAATATATTTCTTGGTCTTGTACGATCAAAAACAACAACAGTAAGGAAAACAAAATTTTTTTTTAAAATTCTTTCTTAATAAATAAAAAAAAATCTAAAGGAAAATGAAATGAAAAAACCAACATTTGATGATGATATTGATGGTAAACCAATTAATCTTGAATCATCCGATAATCGACCGTTAGCACTTGTCGCTGATTATGATGATGAAGAAGATATTGATGGAAAACCAATGTCAATTCAAAGTTCATCAATCGATGATGATATCGATGGTCGACCATTAAATACTATTCGTGAATGTAAAATTTTTTATTATTATTTTTTTTTTGTCCTTTGAAAATTCTTTTACTTTTCATTTAGCTCGACCACGTTTTCAAGAAGAAATCGAAGAAATCCCTTCTTCATCATCAACAGCAAAACCTGGTTTTGTTCCAACAAAATGGGAATCTGTTGATCCAACACAAACGACTACTCAAGGTAAAATAATCGGTAGATCATAATGAATTGCACTAAATATAAATGCAATTTTTCTCTCATTTACTATTCATAAAAATAAAATACTCATTTATACACCAAAAAACATAGAGAATGTTAAACTCTACAAAAGTCTGTACGTTACAAATGAACAAACATCTTTCGGTGCAAAAACTAGAGACTTTGTAATTGAACTTTAACTTAAAAATCACTATGAAGAATGCTTCTAATTCCTCAGAAGAGTTTGGACATTCGAAAGTTAGTCAGCTGGATAGAGAAGAAATTTCTCTATCTTCTGATGTAAAGCTTCTTGCTTCAGAGATTCATGTTCATAATACTATCTACTTTTGGAAAGCACGAGCAAAGTCGCAACATACAGTATGTCGGTTGCAGGTATGCGAAAGATGGGGATTTGTAAAAAAAAAAAAAAAAAAGATCGACTTTGTCAACTTCAGCATCCTCGGAATCACTGAGAACTTGAAATTCGTCTATCTTTCGATCTATAAATAAATTTTATTTTATGAATAATAAGTAAAATAAAAATTTGCATATACATTGAGTACAATTCATTATGGTTCACGTATTAAAATACAAAAAATGATTAAAAAATATATATACATATCGTATTTCATAGCTGTAACTGTTTCGAAATGGGATTTTGATCAAGAATCAACTATTAAAGGAAATGAAAGTTTATATGAAGATTTAGCTGAAACATCAAGAACATCATCAGATAATAATAATAATACAAACAACGAGTGAGTTCTAATAACGGAATATGAGGACATACCAATGGCAATATATTTAATCATATTCTACTATTAAAGTGAATATATTAGAAATAGTTCATCATCAAGTACACATAATGTTGATAATACAATAGCTCCAGATTCTTTATCAACATCAGATACATCAGAAGAACGACGTCAAAAATTACGAGATATTGAAGTATGATGAAAATTTATTATTGTTTTTGTAAAATTTTAATCAATTTGTATTTTTTTTTAGATTCAAGTATTGAAATATACCGATGAATTAGAATCTGGACGACTTGAACGTGCATATGGTCTTTCATTAGCCGAAGAAATTGAAATATATCGACAAAATTTATTAAAAAAAGTTCGATTATTATTAAATATAAATTTATTAATTTTCTTTCATTTTATATTTATTATAGCTTGATGTAGATGAAAAATCAACAACTGTTACATCTCCAGATTCATCTAAATCAACAAATCGAACTTCAATATCAAACAAACAACAATACGAATCATCAGCATCATCATCGTCATCATCAAGAAATAATTCATCACGATATTCTCAACAAAGAAGCATAGACGAGAAAAGTACGTGAGTGCGACGTCAGAAGATTCTTTTTTTCTTTGACGTACGCGAAACAATTTAAAAGACATAAAAAAGAAAAAAAAAAAGAAAGAAAAACTCCATTAAGGAGATATTAACTGAGATTATTTACAAACAATACATAAATATATATTTATGGTTAATTCTCATGCTTGTATATGTACCTATCTCCAAATAGATCAAGAAACTAGTTCGCGTCGCGACGATTCGTCTTCTAGACATGTGAGTATTAACAAGTTTTTCTTTTCCTTTTTTTTTTTTTTCATTTACTTTATACCAAAGGTAAAGCCCTTCAAGAATGTATTTGTAATGCTTTAAATTATTTATACAACTATAGACATAAGCAAATTGGTATTGAAACCAGAAAAAAATTCATTGATTCTGTAAATGTTTATTTTAACATTTAAAAAAAAAGAGACTATTAGCAAATAAATGGATATCAATATAATAACGTGATGTTTTGAATTCATAAATAATAACAGAAAATTATGTGAGAAGAAAACAATGAGCTTCAAGATTTCACAAACGAGGTCTCTGTTGATTTCTCATCGGAATTATATTGATAAAAGTTTGATGCGATCTAAATAAAAAAAAAGTCTAGTACGACAACTAGTTCAATGAATAAATAGAAAAAGTAGTGGTGATGGCACAGCGAGTTGAGCCCTCGTTAGAAAGACTTTTTTGAAGTTGTTATTAATGGTGGTCGCACAAGAGCTTTGAGAGAGGACTCAACCTCTATCTTGACTAAAAATTCTGGCACTACTGCTAATAAAGAATGACATGATAAAATCATGATTAAATCCGCCTATCTATTTTCATGGCGGAAATTAATAGTTCATCAAGTAAAAAATGAAGATAATCAGAGAAGATATAATAAAACCTTGAGTTCTTTCTGCTTTTATCGATCGTCTATGCTGAAGAAAAATTAAATGGAATACATAGTATTGAATTTGTTTCAATCCATGTAAATAGATAATAATAAGAAATCAAACTTTCAATAAATAGATTTCTGTAATTTAAACATTTTTTTTTCAAAGACTTCCTAACACACTTATAAAATACTTTTGTTGTTATAAATCGTAACCAAAAAAAAGTCATTAATTTTATTGCTTTACGAGTAATGTTATTCGCCCGGAAAATGTCAATTATTTATTTTAAAATTTTTAAGAATAATGATATCGTTTAAAAACAAAGAATAAAGAAATCTGGAAATTATACAATGAACAGAGAACAAAAAAACAAAAAATAAAGACCGGTCACGCAATAGAAGCATATTTTGCTTTTTATATTATAAATTCTGTTACCTAATCAATAAAACTTCAAAGCCTAAGAGAAATAGAATAGTTTTGAATAAATTTGATCTTCTAATAATATGAGATGCTATGCTTAAAACAAAAACTGTTATTATCTGAAAATATTAATATATATATATATATTCAATTTTATTGAATATTATTGATATGAAAAATCACAGAAAAAAAAATTGTTGGTTTAATTGCATGAATTTATTCTTAAATAATGTTTTATTGATAAAGTAAAAGATTTCTCGTTTGTCTATTTATTATTTTTAGAGATTAGCTTCAACACGAAGTAATTCATCAAATTCAAATCAATCTGAGTAAGCTTTTATTCATTTTTTTTTAATCTTTTTAAAAAGGTGTCAAGATTCCCCGTATAAATATCAAATTATTTTATGACATGTAATTTAGAATTAGTTACTTTTTCATCAAAAAAGAAAATATAAAGACATGATTAAGTTCTTGTTTTTTACTCTTATGATTAAAAAAAGAAAATTATTTTGTTTTTGAAGGTCTGCACGATCATCAACATCCAGAACGACTACTGATCATCATCATCATCATCAACATAAACGAAAGCGAGATGAACGTTCACCATCACCATCTTCTCGTCATTCTCGATCCAGTCGTCGATGAATACATGAGAACAGCAATGTTTTCTTTTTTTTTTTCTGTGTGTAATTTTTTTTTTTTGTTTGACTAACTATTGTACGAACATATGTATGTGTACATAAATAGAATTTTTTTTCCTGCTCGTTGATATTCTACCTTATTACTATATTTGTTCGGAACAAAATATAAAAAAAAGAAGAGAACGAAGGAGAATGGACGATTCATAGAGAAGTATTTTTTTTTCCTAATATAATCATTTGACAACATTATATATTTTTTTTTTCTTCCACTATACGACACAAGACTATTTCTTCTCATTTTTTTTGCTGCGCTCTCTCTCTCTTTCCGAAAGAGTTGGCCGCCATCAGTCTTCTCGTGTATATTCTCACTGGGATTAGCTCGATCATTTCTCATTCAAAACTGACAGGAATGAACGGAAATATAACAGACATTTGTTGGTGTCCGATGATCAAAAAGCGAAAAAAAAAGAAGCTGAGTACTAGAATATAGAACAGTTCCCTTGGCGTGACAACAGTATGAGATTGTCTTGAATGAGAAAAGAAAATAATAGATACTATACTATTCCTTTGACAAAACTTACCAACAATCATTTGTAGCATCTGCTATGAGATATACATTTTTTTTTTGTTTTATTATCTTCTTTTTATTATATTTGTGCGTAGATAAATTACAAATATTAAAAAAAATGCATTTGACATCATTAACGGAAATCGGAAGTTGACGACGTCGTCTGCCGGGTGCTTTGTATATATTCTGTATAACAAATAATTGTGAATCTGAAGAATAAAAGAGCATATACCAATAAACATTAGCTTGTGCTCTTGTTCGTGGCATCAAAAAAAAAAAAAGAAAATAAAAGAAGCGCGCGACATAAGAAAAAAAAAGAAGAAAAGAACGTATTTAGATCGTATATTTTTTTTTATATCATAAAGAAAAAAATAGATATATTGAAACATTGTCGTTCGTCTGTAATAAATGAATGCGGCATACACGTCTACGATTACGTTTCACGATACTTTTCATTCTGGCTACATTAACAATATTCTCTTTAATAACACTTTATACATTTATATGGTCAACAAATGAGCTCGAAAGACAAGAACAAATTCAAGATGCACCAAAATCACCCGGTGCTGTACCATTTTGGTCAGCTATTAATCATCAAAATATATATGATTTATATGCAACACCAGCTAGTACAATATTTAAACGTAAAGCAAATATCACTCAAAGTCGTATTGAAGAACTTTTTCAATTAATACGTAACGCACATACTGATCAAGCTCATTTAGTTGATATAGAAAAATTATATCCTATTAATCCAAAATGGAATTTTCAAAAACTCCTTGAAGAACAACAAGCACAAGAACAAAGTGATAAAGATGCTGATACAGTTGATTCAGCAACTAATCTAACAAAAACAACCAAAACTCAACGTGATTTAACAACAGCAGAAAAAACTATGAGTAAACATGATAAAATACAATTAAGAAATTATGTACTTCAAGTGTTAGCTAAATGGAAAAAAGAACATCAAAATGATGAAATTACTACTATAGCAAGTATTATGCATGATGAACTTGAACAAGATGAACCATCGTAAGTTGTTTTGTATCCAACATTTTTTTATGAAAAGGAAAATCTTTCATACTTCTATATGTCTAAATCAATTATTTGCACACATGTAATATCTGATATGTAAAAGAAAAGAAAAGCAACAACTTTGAAGTTCATGATTTACAAAAGATAAAAATTTTTACTGATCTCTTGATTAAAATATTTGTTATACAACTTTATTAAGTTAATCGTATGGTATCAGTGAATCATTTTCCTATTGAAATAGTCTATTTAATATCTATGTAAAATATACTTGAAATAATGAGTTTTTAATTGTTAATTTTCATATTTCTTGAGAGATACTCTTTCACACAATTAAATTGTTTGTTATATGATAACATTACATATATTTTTTTTCTCTTCTGAATATTAATCAATGCTTTTTCAATAACAAGAAGAAGAATAATATATGAATTGTTCTCAGTGTTTGTAAATGATGATAAGAACCAATAGATGTTTTTCTTTTTCTATATATATATATATATATATGTGTAAAGTTATACATTATTAATAAGCAACTAATAAGACCCAATTCAATTATGTACGATACATTCACACATAAATATTTCAATTTATAATAGGTTAGCTGATAATCATATCCATTGAATTTTTTTTTTCGGATATAAGACGAAAAATATAATTATATCCTTCAATTCGTTCGTCATTTTGTTCTCAATATATATTTCTTTGAATCATTCAAGGACAAAATAAGATTCAAAGAGACAGTTTTTTTTAATCGATTTCACAAAAAATAAAATATCGCAGATGTTTCAAGTAATTTATTTTTATGTGTTCTATTTCTTTGAATAAATGATTATTATATAAGAAATTAAGCAATGAAACAGATGTCATATGAATCACTTCTGTCTAAAGTAATATTTCGAATAATTTGAGAGATAAAAAAAAATGTCCTATCGACATATACTTGGGTACAGAAATATATTTTAAAAAAATATGGTGTACCATACTCTTCATTATATACAAAAAGAATATTTTTCTTCAACTTTGATACTTTTCTTTTTTGTATCCTACGCAAACATAGCACTTATGCATATGTATAGTATCAATCGAATATTGATATGATTTCTTTGACATATAAATTATAAGTCAATACCATTTTTCATGTCTAATCCATAGTAGAAGCCAATTTAATTTTTAAATAATACCATGTTATAATTGATTTAGAATTCTTCCGAGAAAAAAAAACATGTAGTTTATTCTTTTTAGGAAACTGAACACATCATGGTATAAATATATGAAAACAGTGACTAATTTACGTGTTTATGATCCACATAGTTCACCATTTAAACGTCTTTTAAATCATTTACAAAATGCTGAAGTTATTGAAGCAAGTAAGATAAACTTAATTCTTTTCTTCTAGTTTATGATTTCTTTTTTTTTTCTTTCTTTTTTTCTTTCCTACAGATGAAATGCCACAAGGTACACAGATTAAAGTTATTCTAGATTTACCAGATAGTTTTAGAGCACTATTGAAACCATACAGGTAAATAATTTTTTTCTACTTTGTCTATCCTTTGATATATTTTTTAATTTATAGAGTACCGCGTAATTATCAAACATTACCAGATCATTTCTACTTCAGTGATATTGAAAGACATCATGCTGAAATAGCAGCTTTTCATTTAGACAAGTAATTTGCTTTTTTGCTTTTTTTGTTTTCGATATAATTTCTTACATTTTATAAGAATTCTTGGTTTTTATCGTGTTCCGCCAGTAGTTGGTCGATTAATTGATATAACTCGAGATATTCGTGAGAAAGCAACGGAAGATTTAGCTAACACATTTTTTATTTCACCTGGTAAAACAAAAAAATGAAATTCAATTTGTAATTATTTTAAAATTTCTAGCAAATAATACGTGCTTTCGTGGTCATTGTTCTTATTATTGTGATACATCTCATGCTGTTTGTGGTAAACCAGGTGATCGATTAGAAGCTTCTGTTCAAATTCTTTTACCAAGACCACCTGATGTCGATTGGGAAAAAATTACTCATCCATATCGTCGTTCATATAGTGCTGCTAGAAAAGCTAAATGGGAATCAAATGAAAATTATTGTTATGAACATGTCTTTTTGGGTTAGTTTAATTCTATATTGTTTATCTTTGCTTTTCAATAATAATAATAATAATAATAATAATAATAATAATACTTTATTATTTTTCTTTTTTAGATGAGGAGTATCATAATCGCCTATTACTTGATATGATGGATTTATCAGCATTTGACTTTCTTATAGGTAAATGACTTTTTATAAGTTTTTTCTTTACACTTCCAATAAGACTTAAATGTTATTCATTTTTATTTTCTTACTATAAATATATAGAATAGAATGTTATATAACTTTTGAATGATCTGTCTTTTAGTCGATTAGCTCTTTATCTTGTATTTTAATACAAGACCTTGAGAATGATTAATCATAGAGAATGTCGAGATTCTAAATGAATGAACTAGTTGGCATTATGATTGAAATTTTATATTAGGTCGCTATCTTATGAGTCGCACAATGTGAAACTGGAATGATCAAAAGAGATTTCAGAATGACACTAATAAGACTTTCATCAATAGAACATTCATCAACACATCCCTCTGGACTTCTGCCAATTGACGAGAGACTAGTCGGCTTTCGCCAATATATCTTCTGGAATTCTGCTAGTTTGACTATGAATTGGATATGTATTTAAAAAAATCCTATTGACTACATTGATGAGTGTAAGTTATAATATATCTATTCTAACAATATTAGTTTCAGTCCTTATATGCATCCTATATTAATATTGCTTCGTTACAGCTTGCAAAAGTTCACCCTACTTTCGCCAATGCACTCCTGAAATTTCATCAATTCGCGAAAGTATAGTGAACTTTTGACACTGCCGAATGCCTTATTGGAGAAAATCTTCGTGGTGAAATTTTCGACCACCTGATAAAAGAAAACTAGTCGTATAACTCTATTGATTATTTTTTGTTTTTCTTTATACTTTTAGGTAATATGGATCGTCATCATATGATGAGAATTAGTTCATTTGGTAGTAATACAGCTTTGGTTCATTTGGATAATGGCCGAAGTTTTGGTCGATATGATTATGATGATTTATCAATATTAACACCTATTCGTCATTGTTGTCTTTTTCGTTATTCAACATTTGCTCGTTTACACCGTGTTTATCGTCAAGGTCTTTCAACATTACTATCTCGTTCATTAGAGAACGGTGAACAATTAAAAAAGATTCTTGTTGATGAACATCTTACAGCTATTGATCGACGTTTAGAAATTCTTTTTGGACAATTAGATACTTGTATTAAAACTTATACAGTGAAAAGAGTCATGATAGATGATGGAATAGATTAAGTCGAGTGTGATAGATATATATCATGGGTAACTGCAACAGTGAATTTTATTTTATTTTATTTTCAGGTTAGAGATTTTTTCCATTTTGTTCTTGTTGTTGTTGTTTTCTTTTTTTTTGTGTAACAAGATAATATGATTAATAAAAAAAAACTGATTCTATGAGATGATACATAATTTTCGATTTGATGGCTGTAATCGATGAATAGCGCTGACAAAACGAACAAATTGATCACGATATAATTTTGTATTATATTTCTGTTCATATCGTTCGCTTATAGCATTATATTCAATTTGCCAATCAGGTTGAAGACATTGTCCATAGAGAAGAAGATCTATACCATGTCGAAAATCATATAAATCAATTAATTCTTGATGAATATAATTATCATCAAACCATTGTACAATATCTTCTTTTGTCCATTGTTCTACTGGTTTCTTTGAAGATTTTCGATTAGATTTAATATGATTATCTTCAGTAGATTTTGTTTGATTATTTGTATTATCAATTGGTTTATTTTCAATAATTGAAGGAGAAGTAGTTGAAGGTTTAGTTATCTTGTTTTTATCAGATTCTTGTTGGTTTTTATCTTCAACAATAAGTTTAATAAGTTCTTTAGTTGTATCATCAAATGATTTTTTTCCAAAACGAATATATTGTGGACCAACAATACGTACACCTAACCAACTAGTTGCTACAAAATCTTTTTTGATATAAATTGGAATAAAACGTTTTTTAAGTGAATCTTTTGCATACATCACTTCTTGTCGACACGATTTACTATCTTGATAATCTTTTGACATTAAAAAAAGAATAACATTTGATTGTTCAATAGCTTCACCTATTTCTTCCCAAAGATCTTCCGTAAAACAATATACAAAATCTACCCAAATGTGCAGACGAATATCTATAAAATAGAAAAGAAAAGTAGACATTTGACAATGTTTCACTTTGTCTATTTATAAATAAAAACAAAATGTTATCATTGATCGATTCCAACTTAATCTATTAAGGAAAGAGAGCATATGAGACAAAGAAAAAAATATTGCAAAAAATTTATTAATCAACAAGAAATAAATTTTACAACTCATGAAAGGTCGTATACTATTGGTTAAGAAGATTGATCATATTCGTATCAAATCAATGTTCTTATTGTCAAACTAACTACTGTAAAATATGAGCTGCTCAAAGTATGCACCTATCGAGATATTCGAATTTCAACATATTTACAGTCTATGGTATGTGCTCACACTTCAAAACTTCAGCAGCATTGATTTTTCTTTTTTCATTATGATTAAATAGAGCTCGGTGAATTACCTTGGAAAAAATCAATATCACACACATTTAAAAATAACTTTACAAAAGTCAAAATTTTATGTCCAATTACCCTTTTATTTAACAATAATGATATTGTGACCTTTTTTCGTAAAATTGCTTTTATATATGTGTGATATTGCTTTTTTCTAAAGTAACTCATTGAACTCTATCTAACCATAACGAAAACAGAAGAACTAATGCTGCTGAAATCTTGAAGTGTGAACGCATGACATAGACTTTAGATACGTTGAAATTCAAATATCTCGATCAGCTTAACTGAGAAATCTAGAATACGTTATAAAGAAAACATCAAAAGATAAAAAGCGAAAATGATTTTCCACTTTATCTGGTAAAAATTCACGGTTTTCAAGAAGAAAAAGGTGGAAATTTTTGGAAAAAACGAGATACAAAATACAAAATCATGTGATTTATGAAAGATCAGGCCGTAGACTATCTTCCCATGCATTTATCTTAATTTTCATGTTTTTGACGACAATTCACTTTTTTTGAAGAGAAGACTTAAATTGATTTGGCAGTGAGAGCATTGATTTGACTCCAAATATGATCAATCTACTTAGCTGAGAGCACATGATCTTTCATTGTTACACAAATATTAAACATTATGGTCTACTATCACTTAGAAAGAACATAGACTCGGATATTCTTGCTGGACCTTAGTAGAAGCCAGCAGCAGCGCCAGGAATTTTAGCCGAAAAAGGAGGCAAGACTCAGCTCTTCTTAGCTCTTCTGTGCAACGTCGTTAGCAACAACTTTAAAAACTTTCCGAAAAGGCTCAAACAGTTTTAGGAGGCTGACAAGAGAGCCTATCCAAGTGTCAGATCATGTTTTTTTTTGCCGACTGAAATTATGTTCATTTGATGAGTACTAGAGAGTAATAGAAAAGTCTAGAATTGTTTGGTTTTCTGAGGCTTTGCTCTTGAAATAACGAAATTTTATTAAATTTTTCAATAAAAAGCTGTCGTCTTTCTCAGGTCCAACTTTTAGTTTGTCTAGTATTTTCTTTTTGGAGATGTAAATATATGAACAAAATTTGCTTTTACATATGAGAAAATTTTAAATATTCAATATCTCACAATAGGAGATAGTAGACAAATTACAACTTGCCCAATGAACTAATCTTATTGAGAGCTTTCTTCGTAAAAGTTTGAAGCCGAAACTCGATTTTTCATGTGATCTGAAGGAGACCACAAATTTTTATTTAAAAACCTAGTAAAATTACGATATCT
>CAJNOL010000299.1:0-26188 GCA_905250125.1 Rotaria sordida
ACACGCGTACCCACATTCACACCAACATGCACACCTACACTCAAAACATTTTGAGTGTGTTTATTTCACTTTAAAGTAAAACGAACATCTTTCATATAAAAATAGAAATTTCTCAACAATTCTATTTCGTCTAGTACATTGAATTCAACAAAAGGACAGATTTGTTCTATATTTTAATCTACTTGACAAAAATTCTCTTTTTTTATCTGCATATGAATGTTCAGACAGCGTGTGGGTGGAGTGGGGGGTGTGGGCGGGATGTGGGTGTGGGTATGGGAGTGTGGGTGTGGGATCTTCTAAATCACACCCCACTCCACATCCACACCCTGATATTCTTTCATTATTACAATCTCATTTAACTACGTTTGAATTACAAACAATTAACAATAATTTTCTATATTTCTTGGATCATTGATTATAAAAAGAAAATGAATATTTTCTTTCTAGGTAATGATTTACGGATATTTAATCATGATTCTAACAAATTTTATCATTTATACCAATTCGTCCATTATTATATTGTCTATTTACACTTAATCAAAATCTAATTCAATCAATCGATAGTAAAGAACCATAATCTCTTTTTATTTGTTTACTTTTAACAATAAAATGATTATTTTTCATTATTACCATGTCTTTGTTCACCATTATTTAATATTCTTGTTAGTATACCATCTATGCAACAATTAAATAATAATCGCCAACGAGTTATGTTAATAGAAAAAGCCTACGGACTTATTTCAAACAGTTATTCATGTTTAACATCAAATAAAGAATTTGATCAAACAATATTATATAATAATCATATTCATGCCTTGATCGACGTATTAAGAATATTAATGGTTGAATAATCTGCTCGACAATATACACCATTCACAATTGGTGCATATCATTTATTATTTCGATCATTTAATCCTCTTAGTTATTATAATTTTCTTCGACAACAATTAGCTAAAACAATTTATGCTCACCCAGGTGGATCATTCCGGTCGTCGGAAACGGCGTCGTATCCGACCTGAAACGACTATAAAACGGCGAATTACTGCAGTAATTTTGGCCTTATTTCGCCGTAATCCGTCATATCGTATTACGACCACCGTCTATCGCTAGAAAACGGCGGTCGTTTTTTTCCGGTTTTGCTTCCGTAATCTGGTATGACGGATTACGGTGCCGTTTATCGACGTTTTACATCGTTAATCGCCGTTTTATAGCCGTTTCAGGCCGTTTACGACGCCGTTTTATTGGACCTGGGCAAGATTCTTATCGAACATTTCTTTGTAAATTAGTTAAAGATGAATTTATTTTTGATTATTGATGATGATCATCATCAAGTGAAATTTATAATGAAATATCATTATTTCAATTATTGGATTATCTATGTCGTTTACCAAATGATCTTCGATCAGATTTAATTGCAATCTAGGATTGTCTTTGTTCAACACTTTATTTTATTCGTTATATTGGTTTAATTGATAAACAAAATATTAATCGAACATTATTGTGGACAGAACATTTAAGTGAAATATTTCTAAAACCATATAAGAAAATCAATTGAGATAGTTCGCGCGCATTGTAAACTTGAAATAAAAAATCAGAAACGATGGAAAGAAAGAATATATACATATCAAACCTTCTGAAAGAATTTCGCTTAGCATTCAATATTAATCGCAAAGACATTTTGATTACGAAATCTAAATAATATAGTCACTTATTTTTGTTAATATGTCAATAATCTATGATATAATAGATATAGTCTTTGGCAAGACCGGACAGAAATAGCTGACTGAGACAAGAAATGATCAATTTTTGTTCTCAACAATATCTTCTTGTTTGCCTCTGGTAAAACGAATAAAGCAATGTTTTTGATTATCAGCATACTTTTTTCAGCAATATTTTGGAACCGTTACGAGTTTTTACTATAGTCCGAACAATTAAAAGTACGACTTAGAATTATACTTTTTTTTAATTTCATGATTATGTATTGTTTTGTTTTTATATACTATAAACTGATATAGATTGGCCATGTATTTACTACGATAATCTTATAGTGGTCCTCTACCTATACTGTATATCTTAAATTTTTATCTTTATGTGTATGTGTATATATAAATTCAACTGTAGTGATTTTCAACATTTGATTTTCATTTGCACATTACACTTTGTTTCACATATTTTTTTTTATCGCACGTATACATGACACTATGTACTAATATATTGTCGGATAACTTTTAAAATTACGCTTTCTTTCTTGTATTATGCCATATAGAGCTCACCTGAAGGTATAGTGGCTATGGTCTCTCTATACGAACAGGTCAACTCTATATGTTATAATACAAGAAAGACTGCGTCATATTAAAAGTTATCCGGCAATATATTAGCACACAGTGTCATGTATACGTGCGATAAAAAAAATATGTGAAACAAAGTGTAATGTGCAAGTGAAAATCAAATGTTGAAAATCACTACAGTTGAATTTATATATACAAATATACACAAAGATAAAAATTCAAGTATACAGTATAGGTAGAGGATCACTATAGGATTATAATAGTAAATATATGACCAATCTATATCAGGCTATAGTATATAAAAACAAAACAACACAATAATGAAATAAAAAAAAAGTAAAATTCTAAGTCGTACTTTTAATTGTTCGGACTATAATCCGATTATTAACTTCAATTAATTAAAGAAGATGCTGAGAAGCTGGGGAATCTCGAGCGTGAGAGGTTGGAAATCACCTTCTCTCCCCCAAAACTCGGTCAATTTTAGCAATAATCTTCCAATAGAGCTTCTGAATCATCGCCCCTCTTCCTCCACGATCCTTGCGATCTTGGGATACTTCTGCTCTAACTTTTCATCAAGCCTCTTGAATTGTATAATCTTGTGACAATGATAATTTGAAACAATTTCAGTAGAATTTTGCTAAGATTCAAAATCATCGAGTAGTGACTGCAATCAAATTCGGGCAGAAGAATTTTATCGTATCTATTCATAGAAATTTCACAATGACTTTTAGGACATTTTTTTTGTTGATATTTGGTGCAATTATGATCTTCATCGAACTTTGGATTTCAAAGAAAAGACAATTACACTGCTAACGTATCACATTGTTTCTAGGATACATCATTCTTATGATTGGATATTGTTTAAACCAATTGAAATGAAGATAATAAAATTTCTTTTGAAAATAATACTGTCAAAAATTTCGAAAGATTTATTGTAAATAAAATAAAACATATAAAACAATAAAATATATCATATAATTAGTAATGAAAAGATTATGCGTAATGGTTTTATGTTTAACCAATGAGAAATCTTTATTTATTTTGTTTATTTTCCTTTACTAATTCGAAAGAAAAAAAATCAGTTTATTCGTCTTTCGAATTATAAAGATATCTTGTTTTTTCTATAATGATTTTCGTTTAGATTTAATTATCTATCTTTGACGATGACATCATCAAAGAAAGTTGAAAAACCACAAGGTGCTTACATAAAAAAAGGCCGGTATGATATAATTAAGACACAATTGTCATCTTTTAATCTATATATACTTTTTTCTTTTGTTATTAGTCTCTATGTAAAAGCAGTATTCACTGGCTTTCGACGTGGTAAACGTAATCAACATGAAAATACTGCTTTACTTAAACTCGATGGCGTCAATACGCGACGTGAGACAAACTTTTATTTGGGTAAACGTTGTGCCTACGTATACAAGGCTAAAAAGTAAACTTAATATATTGTTTTCAAGTTTAAAATAATATGTTTTTTTTTTGTATTCCAGTAAAACTTTAGTGCCCGGTCAAAAACGTTTAAATCGTGTTCGTATTATTTGGGGTAAAGTAACACGAGCCCATGGTAAAAGTGGTGGTGTACGTGCTAAATTTCGTCGTAATTTACCACCAAAAGCTATTGGACGACGAATTCGAGTGGTAAATATTCGATGTAATTTTATTGCTGTATTGAAATTGTTTTTTTCTTGCTTTATAGATGCTGTATCCTTCACGCATATAAACAACTATGCGATAGTCGATCGAAATGATTTATATCGATCGATTCAAGGAAATTATTATTGTTATTATTATCATCATTAACAATTGTTTTGAGTGGAGAAGAATAAATAAGATTAAAAAATAAAAAAGATAATAATTTTGTTTATTTTTTTTTCTCTCATGGATATCAAAATATCTTAACTGAGGAAAATCTGATTGTTGTCAAATTAATTTTGCGAATTACTTAATGCATTCAAAATTCATTTCGCTATGTTCATCGTTAATTTTAATCGAGAAATATTCTTATTAACATTAAAAAAATCAACTTGATAGTCAATGAGTTAATTCAAAGACGATCTTTTGTATTTATTCTTTCTTTGTACAGAATTTGGATATATTTTGAATATACAGATATAAAATAATAAGAAAACAAAAGTATTAATCATTGGAATATCGTTCTCTAAGTCATGATTGAATTATATATTGATAACCATTAGGTTAGATTAAATGATTCAATTGAGCATTGTCATTCTCAAATCTCCTATTCTTCAGAAATTGAATATAAAATTTGCACAAGAAAACAATGATCCTCTCATTTGATATAATTCAATGAAGGAAATAAAAATATATCTCAATATTAGTAATAATTTCAATATGTTGTGGAAGTATATAAATGGTGTCTCAGAAATATTGAAACCATTTTAAAATTCATCGTTCTCACATTCAACAAAAGCAAAGTCTTTGAAATTTTGACAGATTATTGAAAATGCTTAGTACTACATAACTACAAAGTTTCAAGTCTATAGCTTGTACTATGCACGAGAACCCGTAACAACACTATCATGTACTATTTTTTTTCAATTTTCCCGATCATTTTGGTTATTGTTTAAAAAAAACTACTACTAGTTGAAATAAAAAGAAACACACAACAATAGTTATCAATGTTCTCTTATTTGATTACTACCTTGATCGATTACTAATTTTTATTGTGCTGATATGTTATTCATCATTCATTGACATAAAGAAACACTAAATTTGTTCCATTTCCTTTTTAGTGTCATTTTTCGATTGTTCAATATTGCTGTATTCTCGTCCTTATAATTTCTCTTCTAATGCATCCCAAACATTTTCTATAGACCAAACGTCAGCTAATTTTGCAACACAATTTTTTGATTCAATTCAATTTATATAAAAAAAAACATGTTTAACGGCATTCAAAGTCACCTTTTGTTTATGATCTTGATCATTTTCAAAAATAACATTTCGCAAATTACTAATTCTTTAGCTGCTTTTCATATTACAATAGTTTGAATAAATCTTGCATATCCGTCATCACTAAAATATATTGTCTTACGTCTATCACTAACTTGTGGTCTGATGAGCTGTAACTATTCATTGATAAAAACTAGAGATTGTTGGCAGATTTTTATACTGAATTTTATCAATATAATTCATAAGAAAATTGAAAAAATAGTACATGAGAATGTTGTTATGGGTTCTCATGTATAGTACAAGCTATAGGTCTAAAACTTTATAGTTATGTAGTACTACGCATTTTCAATAATCTGTCGAAGTTTCAAAGACTTGTTGAATGTGAGAACGATGAATTTTAAAAGCATTTCAGTATTTCTGGGACATCCTTTAGATTTTATGTCAACCAACTTGACCTATTCACAATTCAATGACGAACTAGACATACAAAAAAAAGTTGGTTCATTTCAATTTTTATTTACAAAACGATTAAAAAATAAACTCGATCCAGCAGGAAATATAATTTTGCCCGTATTTTGAATAGGAAACAAAACTTTTCGTTTTGCTTTTAGGATAAAACTAATAGATCAGGATTTATACGATGATTATTAAAAAGAAAAAGAGAAGCGATAATGAATCAAAAACATAATGAAATTTAAAATCAGTAGAAATGTAAACAAATTCAAACTATGTTATAAAGTACAATTTGATAGTAAAATCAATCCTAAAAAAAAAAGAATTCCTCATTAATATATTTATAATCGATAAGTTTTAATAGCATTGTGTTTAAATATTAATTCAAGTTCATCTTTTGATAAGCCAGCATCATTTTCTGCAATATCACGATAAACATTAACAAGTTCTTCATATGTTATATGTAATCTATCTACGGGAAAATTCGATCCAAACATACAACGTTTTGGTGTAAATAAACGTAGACATTCAAGAATATATGGTGCAAAAAGTTCTTTTGACCATGCATGATTAAACATAACTAATCCACTTAATTTACAAATAACATTTGATTGTTCAGCCATATGTTTCATACCTTCTTTCCAACTATTAAAATCATTTCTATCATCACCAGGTAAACCACAATGATCAAGAATAAGTATTGCATTTGGATATTGTCGAGCTACTTTCGATGCATCAATCATTTGTGTTGGATATACGTGAAAATCAAATGATAATGAATATGATGTAAGTAGTTGAAAACCTTCAAGCCACGTTTTATCAGTTAAATAATCACCTCGATCAGTCATTGATAAACGAGAATCTTTTGTTGACCAATTAAGTAATTGACGAACACCTTTGACACGTGGATAATTACGTGTATATGTTTCAAGTAATTTTGGTAATTCTGGTGATGTTAAATTTGCATGTGCAACAATACCATGTGGAAATCCACCAGAATTTCCATTAGAAACTTGTTCAAGAAATTTGACTTCTTCTATTGGATCATCAGCTTCAGCTTGAACATGAACAGATTTAATTAAACGACATGAAGGATTTGTTGTATCACGAAGATAATCATTAAGTAGATAATTTTGTTTTAAAAGTTCAATATTACCAGCAAAATGCCCTGATGCACCACCTTCAGAAACAGGTTTAAGCCATGTATATTTCGTAGGATTCGATGGTGATAACGACCAAAGATGATGATGGCTATCAACAACTTCAATGGCCATTTGTTTTCTAATGATGAAAGAATATGTTACCTATATTTTACTTTTTCATAAGAATAAAACTTCAAATCTGAATAAGATAAAAAAGATAATAAAAGCAAGAGAAACAAAAGTACACGAAACATTTTTTTTTTATAACACTGACTGTTTGAAATCGTTTTTTTTTCTATTATTATTTATCATACGAAGCCAACAAGTCCAATGATGTTTAATACTGATTTCTACTTTAACCAAAAGTTTTGCCTTTTAATTTGACATTACAATTATGATAAACAAGAATTGATACAAAGAACGAAAAAGACATGATATTTTGAAAAGAAACATTTGCGTTAGTTGCATTGCTTTGCAATCGTTTTATTTGTGATGCATCACTTTCTAAATTTATTATTGATGTTGTCAACGGACATTTTCGAATTCGTTCTGCTACATCGATTTCATCATCTTGTTGATCAATTTGAACAACAGTTTTTATTGATAAGTGTATTTACAATAGATGAAACTGTGTCTAGATCTTGTTCATCATCATTTATATCTTCTAATGTTTTCATATCAGCTTTTTTAAATAGGCATACATTAAGAAATTGTGTACCACCACGACGATCAAAAGCTGTTTTCCATAAACGATCAGTTGTTGATGAAGATAAAATTCCATCACTTCATCTAAAGTCTAAAGAATAAAAAAAATACTTATTTGATTAATTTTGTATTTTTCGAATTACATAAAAAAATTAAAATACACTCTTTTAATCTTATGATATTGATCAATATGGAGTAAAATTGTCGAACTAATTAGTTTCAAAATCAATGGTCACAATATTTTAAATTTTCAAGCACAGAACATTGATTTTTGTAAGCAAATTGTTGAATCGATGTTTAAAGGATTTAAATATACATTTGACTTATTGTATACGAATTCAAACGTTTAAACTCATTAGTTCGAAAAGTGTCTTTTATGTTTCATCATCTGGTATCATTATCAATGGTGGATTTAGAGGGCCGTGATTCCTCTATTTAGAAATATTTTTCGATGTTTCTTAGCAAACACCGCTCACAAATGAGCGGATTAGACCTCTAATGGGCTTCAAAACATGTCTTGTAACTATGATTGCCTCCCTTTCCCAAAATCGTAGATCCGCTACTGATCATTTCTAACGTTTTTTTAAAAGGAGAAGCGTCGTTAAGCGATGAAATAGGCTTTCTCTCGAAATTAAGTGTCATATTTTCCAAATAACCTATTCGGTTGTCAGGAATGGATTGCCGTTCGAAGTAATCAGTTAGTACTCATTCCGGCTAACTTCAAACTCCAAACGATCTCTCTCCTATAGAGTTATTGTATACAGCGTTCATTGGAAAAGTTTTCTTTCTCTTTCAACATTTCTAACTTGAATTATATACCAAATGAAAGCTCATTCGTTCCACTATCAAAATGGCATATGTGAATATCAGACAATATTCTTTTTTCTTTAAATGGCCACTTTGAATGACATACTATTCGATATCTCTTTTGATTGAACTTATTTTGTGACGTATCTGTAAGGGGGTTACGGCTGAATTTTTGAAAGAAAATTAAAGTTGATGGATCATTTTGTGACGTAGATAGATCGATTTAGATTTTTATGCTGATTTCAAATATATCATTTGTTTTGATTCAAAATCTAACTATTCAGATGAAATATTAGTCAAAAAGAAACAATTTTTGGTGCTCTCGAACATTGTGCGTTTGAATGAAATGTCTTAATCGCAAATTAAGCTCGATGTAATATCAATATTTTGTAGAGTTTCAAAAGTACTATCGAATATTATGTCATTCAAGAGTAGATCGCTACTTTCAAAGTATCATAGGAGACAAATTTGGTCATGGGTATGCTTCAGTGCTCTGCATGGGATACTATGGGATTATCTTCAAGAAATTTGTCCCATGGGGGACGGGATTAGACGGAAAATTTTCCTTCTAATCCCATCTCATGGGACTTCACACTAATCAAATATCTTTAAAAAAAATTCTAAACACATCTATCATTTTCATTAATACTCACCAAATTTTACATCATTTCGTTTGTTATTTCATATTTTTATTACAACCAATTTCATATTCCTTTTATTTGTTTTCACAATGAAATAATATATATCATTCGCTCTATGAATATAAACTGTTTCTAATATCATTTGAGTTCCACCACCACCACCTAACAATGCAGATCTTTTTCTTATACCAGAAGATAACTTTTGAGCACAGCTATGTATGCTGAGTACTCATGTACCAGAACTCGATATAAACGCATATGACTGAAAACCTGATTGGAAACTGACAAAGTCTGGAATTGGTTTAAATTCTTCTTTCATAGAAAATTTGTTGGCTGAAAACCAAAAATCTGCCAAAAACAACGAAGATAATTTATTCTTTGTGGTTTTTATGGCTTTATAATTCAATGGATCTTTTTCTAATAAGCGAGTAATTCGTCCAGTTGTGAAGTCATTAACAGTTGATGGAGAATCAACAATAAAATATGAGGATAAAGTGATGATAGAAGTAGACAAAACAGTGATCAAGTTTATTAAATTAAGTTGATCAGATTGACATTGAAGAGCATACGACGAATTATCCGAAGACATATTATCGATTGTAAGTAAAAGCAGAATCAAATCATTTATTAATATTACAATAGATCAAACTTCGTTGTAACTTTATATGTTGATTCATTGTTACGTGTTTTATCGAATTCCAATAGTTACACTTCTTAACTACTTACAGAACAGCAAAAAAAAAAATTCTTTCTCACCTGTTTCACTCAAATAGGCGAGAAAGACATCTATTTCGAAACGATTTTGTTCTTAATAAAAAAATAATGTGTAAAAGATGTTTATCTCATAGGATGAAATATTTTCAAAACACTTTGCATGGAATGGGATGGGATATTTCTCTAATATTTTTCGTCTCATTGGATGGGACAATCCCATACGGATCCCTGGTGCCCTTATGCTGTATATACGAGTGAACAATGCCATCTAACGAAAAAAGAATATTGCGTCATATTCCTATGTGCCATTCGATAGCGAAAAGAATGAGCTCTCATTCGGTATACAACTCAAATTGCAATTGTTGAAAGAGGAAGAAAAAATTTTCAAATGAACACTGCACATAACAACTTTATAGGGGTAGATAATATCGAGTTTTAAGTTAGCCGTGCACGACTGAAAATGAGGACTAACTGATTAATTGGGACGGTAATCCACTTCAGACCTTCGAATTGGCTATTTTTAAAAATATGAAACTTAATTTCGAGAGGGAATCGATTTCGTCGCTAAACAGCATCTTTCCTTCTTTCTCTTGCTGTTGTCTTAGATAGGCTTGTGAATATTTTTCAAAATGCACATTAAAGATGAGAGAACTTTGGCAAGCAGAAGCTTCATTTCCTTGAATCCTCCAAACTTTGTTTTGATTGTGCTCATCAACGCTGCTATCTGATCTCATGGAATTAAACAAAAAACAAATCAAGAATGACTAGAAATTGTCAAAAAGAGATGATTTTCGGATGGTTCAATGGTCCTGATATCGTTGTTTGTTTAATTTCATGAAATCTGACATTACCGTTTTGAAGCATAATCAAAATAAGAATGTTTTTTTTTTTCGTTTACCTTTTTCATCATCAATAAGGTCTTGATAAGACTAGAAAAGCCTAAAAGAGTTCGCCCCTATGAACCTTTGGCGTCACGTTATGATCAGTTTACTGGATTGTCGACTCATTTGTAGGTAGTTCTCGAAAAATCAAATCATGGAGTTTCGATGTAGAATTTTATCTATAGATAGGTTTAATGACTCCTAGAATATCTTGAAAGTTTCAGCAGAAAAAGAATGTTTTATTTTTCATCAAGATATTGAATTTTCAAAAAAACGTTCTTTATCGCAGAGATGCCACAATAATCGAATTCACTTGAAAATTTCAGGATATTCTAAGAGTCAATATAGGTATCTTTGAACAAAGCTTTGTATCGAAGCTCCATCATTTGATTTTTCTGGAAGTACCTAAAAATGGATCGAAAATCCAATAAAACTTTCGTAACCCAGCACCACAAGCCTGTAGGAAGAAAGCGTCTAAAGTTTTTACTAGTCTCACTGAGATCTGCTTGTGAATTGAAATACGAGCTCAAACAGTGAGTGTCAGTTGTAGTAGTTCGGATAATTTATTAATGTTCGAAGTTCATTACAGAGCTGTCTATGGATAAAGTTTTAGGCCGAAATTCGTTTGTCCAGTTTTGTTTTGTAATTACCGTACCAAAGGTAAAACATCCAGTGTAACGGCCATAACTTCAAAAAGGGGAGCGTATGAGAGCCAATCCTTCTAGGTTTCTTCAAGTCTCAACAGTCCCTACGTAATGACTGAGGTATCATCTCGAGTGGTTACCTTGTAAGCTATCGAATTTTTAATATGTCTGTTTTCTAGAGACTCGAAGTTTTTGGAAAACTCGTATTTTCGAATTTCGATCTGGGACTTTGCACATATAGAGAACTCAACTAGATTAGCTTCCTTATAAAAATGAATAAGTTTTGAACAAAGTATCTTCGAGACATGAAACTTGTAAAAAATTGCATGTTGTATACACTATGCATGGAAAAGAATGTGAATATTTTTATGGAAGTTAATCTAGTTGAGTTCTCTATATGAGCAAAGTTTCAGATCAAAATTCAAAAACACTGGTTTTCGAAAAATCTGAAGTCTCTAGAAAATAGATATAGTAAACGTTCGATAGTTTACTGAAATCTCAATAGGAATTCAAGTCCCTTTAGGGTTTTTATTAGAACATTATGTAGTATCTATAGGCAAAAAAATCATTAAAATCAGAAGGAAACTTCCTCATCAATTGTTCATCAACTGAAGAAACTGAGGAAAAAGAATCAACTTTAATTTTTTTTTTGAATAATCACTAAAACAAAGTCCGAAGAGAATGACAATCACGAACTTTATTATTTTTTGTGGCTTGATAACAAATATAACCTAGTCATTCTATTACATTTGATAAAGAGTCAAGATAAGTAAAATAAAATAAATATACTTCTTTTGTGACAAGACATCACTTGAAAGTAAGTGTAATTCTTTTTTTTTTCTGTCATATCATAATGATGAATTTTCTTTGCTCTAAATTGATGTTATGCTTATT
Source organism: Rotaria sordida (assembly GCA_905250125.1). Classification (NCBI taxonomy): domain Eukaryota; kingdom Metazoa; phylum Rotifera; class Eurotatoria; order Philodinida; family Philodinidae; genus Rotaria; species Rotaria sordida. The sequence goes on from CAJNOL010000299.1 coordinate 12,086, forward strand.
GCTTATACTTCCTATAATAAGTGTAACTAGTCGTTCATGTAATATTAATGATCATTCATCTTCAAACGCGATAACAGATCGTATTATTGAATTAGTTACTCATGGTGCATTTCGTGGTGTAACTTATAATCGATTAGCTGCATTAGCTGATACAATAGGTCCGCGTTTATGTGGAAATGAATCATTAACTAAAGCTATTGATTGGGTACAAAATGCTATGATTAATGAAGGTCTTGATAATGTTCACATCGAAGAAGTTCAAATACCTCATTGGGTACGAGGTGAAGAACATGCTCGATTACTTCAACCTCGTAATACAAAATTATCAATGCTTGGTTTAGGTAATTCAATTGGTACGGGAGCAAAAGGTATTCAAGCATCTGTACTTGTTGTTCGATCATTTGATGAATTAAATGTAAGATGTGAAGAAGCTCGAAATAAAATTGTTGTTTTTAATCCTCAATGTGATTGGAAAACCCAACCACTTAGTTGTTATGGTTCTGTTGTTAGTTATCGTTTTGCTGGAGCATCACGTGCTGCTAAATGTGGAGCATTAGCTTCTCTTAGTCGATCAGCTGCATCACGTTCAATTGATTCACCACATACAGGTGTTATGGGATATGATCCAGCATATCCAAAAATTCCAGCTGGATCACTTTCTGTTGAACACGCTGATATGCTTGATCGTTTTCAACAACGGAATCAATCTATGGAAATATTTCTCTATATGGAAGCACAAACATTACCTGATGTTATTGGTTATAATCTTGTAGCTGAAGTACAAGGTTCAACATTACCTGATGAAACTGTTCTTGTTAGTGGTCATTTAGATAGTTGGGATGTTGGTCAAGGTAAATAGTTCATTATTTTCTTTTCTTTTCTTTTTTTGATTAAAATAGGAATTTTATTGTGTTAAAGGAGCTATGGATGATGGTGGTGGTGCAATGATTTCATGGACTGTTCTTTCTTTACTTCATGCATTAAATATTCGAGCTAAACGAACCATACGTTGCGTTTTATGGTCATGTGAAGAATTTGGTGGTGTTGGTGCTGATCAATATTTTGATGCTCATGAAAGTGAAGTACCGAAAATGAGTATTGTGATGGAATCAGATCTTGGAGTATTTCATCCACAAGGTTTACAATTTCAAGGCAAACCTGAAGCACAACAAGTAGGATGAAAATTAGTTTTCTAAAAATAAAAAGGATTTTTTTCTAATGAAAAGATTTTATAATTAGATTATCGAAACTATATCGAAACAATTGACATCAATCAATGCAACTCAGGTGGTATCAGGAGGTGGCGGTGAAGACATTGATCCATGGGTGCAACATGGAGTTCCTGGTGCATCACTTCTTAATGATAATTGGGATTATTTTGCATATCATCATTCAAAGGGTGATACAATGAACGTACTTAATTCAACTGATGTTGATTTAGCAGCTGCTGTTTGGGCTGTGTATGCTTTTTCTATTGCCGATCTTGATAATCTTTTACCGCGTTAGTTTAATAATTGTGACATTTTTTTTAATAAAGAAAAAACACAAACATTTTAATGTTGCCATGCGAAGTAAAGAAAGAAAAATATTTTAAAAAAATCAAGTATCATGAAGAAGAAAAGTTTGAAATATCAAAATATTTCTTTTTTTAATTCTTTTAATAACTTTTTTGTTTTGGCTTTAGTTTGTATTTTTTTATTGATGTCTAACTGTTTGATAAGGTTTATTTATAATGTTGAGAAATATCAGAATTCGTATAGTAATCATTGATAAAGCAAAAAACACAAAGCTGAGTGGGTCAGTCAATCATGCAATGATAGAATCGACGAAACGGCTTCAAGAATTATCGTCTTGTATTTTATTTATTGAACAATAGATAAAAACAATAAAGTAATTATTTGAATAATAGCAACAAATGAAGATAATGCATTAGAAACATTTAAATCTTGAACATCGATAGAAGCTAGTTTACTTCTATCAAACGTAGATAAAGACATAGTTACATTACTAGTGAAATCATTGGTGTCTATTCTCAAATGGAAATCTTATTATGATTACTTTCTGAAATACTTGATAAAATAGAACTAAAACTTAATAATAAGGATCTACTTTATAATCGACAAATCGATTTTTTATTTATAAAATTTATAAAAAAGGTATAACAAAGACTTAGAAAAGAATCTCTTGCAAATCAAGCTCGTCTTGTTTTTTTTCGTCAGTCAGATAGACGAATCTGATTCTTCATTGAGAAATTCGAAACATCATATAAATCAAGTGAAGTTCTAATATGGTTCGATAAAGATCGCCATTTATATCTGTATCATCTTCTTATTTTAAACGCTCTTCAACCTCATAATCAATCAATGCTACCACTTGTTTGTTTTTTTTCTTAATAATCTTACGAAACAAATGAAAGTTACATCAGTAAAACAAGTCTTATTGCAGTTCAATAGTGCATCTTGTAGAGAATTGCACGTTCTACAAAATCCTGATCAAGATCTCGAAAAAAAGGTTTCAGAAAAGCCCAAAAAAAGACAGGGAAACATCATTCCATGACATGAATTTGCATCTTTTTTGCCTGATATTTAATAGATTTTGGTTAGAAGAATGATAATTTGATCAAAACTAATATCATATTCTGAATCGGTATCAGGAACTGAGTCGAGTTATGTATATTTCAATTATTTTTGACATATTTTTTTCTTCATCGAAAAATTCACCCCTACTTTCTCAGGGTTGAGTCAAAAAATGAACTGCACCAATAAGTTATTTCGGCAGTGACAAACAAAGTCTAAGGTTGCAAAATGATAGTAGAACACAAACTAGCAGATGTCTAAACAATGAGTTTTTCGATGAAGAAAAAATATATCAAAAATAATTGAAATGTACATAAGTCGACTCAGTTTCTGATGCTGATTCAGAATATGATATTAGTTTTGGTCAAATCATTATTTTTCTAACTGAAATCTGCTAAATATCAGGCAAAAAAGGTACAAATTCATTGTATGGAATGACGACGAAATCTCTCTGAAATATCAATATTAAGATTGATATTAATATGTTTTCTATATAATAGTCATTGTGTAAATTATAAGATAAAATCGAATTAAAAAATACAGAAAATATCAAATTATTATCGTTACTGTTTTTATCAATACCATTAATTCATAATAAAAATACCAACAGTAAATCCTACAACTGTCTTTGATCAAATTTATACATGGACACAAAGTAATAACTCCGAATATACAACTTATTTGTGATAATAAATTATGGCATCTTCTTTGTCTATTAAATCAGGTACTGATTACGAATCGCGATGATTAAAGACTTTCCAAATATCCTTTTTAAGTATTAGCAAAAATACCATCGACAATATGACGGCCAAGACCATAGGTACCGCTAGCAGCGACAATCAATTTATTTGAGTTTTCAGTCATTGATGTAGAACAAAACACATGTGTGAATACGTAGATGTGAAAATAACGAGAGATAAGTGAACATTAATAGACAAACTAAAATATTCTATCTTTCTAATTTACACCAAGAATGAAGAGCGGAAAATAAAAACGTCTTGTCACTCTCACATGGATTAAGAACAACCAAATGTATCACTGAACTGCATATGTATACTGTTATCGATATTGGTTCTGTGTGCAAATAGGACGCATACTTTTTGGAACCGGATGTGGATGGGGGTCGATTACTTTTTCTTGACCCACGCCCAGCGTGCTTTTTGCTTGAAAAAGAAACAAAAAATATTTCTCGTCTCTCTTATAAGAATACAGGCGCAAAAAAACTTAACGTCGAACAAAGGTGAATAAGGATGTTCATGTTGTAGGCTGTGATTGGTGTATTATTACCCTGCAGTAATTTTTCAAAAACTATATTGCGAAGAAAAGTGTCCTCATTGACCCATGTTCATGATTTTTTTTCAAAGTTCTCATCAACATTAGCTTACCTTCCTCTACGAATTGATCATTATTCTGTTGATTCATTAAAACGAATGTTTTCATCTATTTAAAATCTAAATCATAAGTTGATTTGTTTTAGTTTTTTTTAATTTCTATTTTATTAGAAAAATTCTTTCAAATGATGCAAGAAAAACAAATCGTTTATCAACAATGTCTATCGATTCTGAAGGTCATATTTTACTATGCAAAATTATGAGAAATAAAATATTATCTGTTCTTCCTTTTCTCTGATTCATCGATGTATTTATTGAAAAGCATAATATCGTGGTTTTTTTTCCTTTCATTTTTTATTCTATGTCACGTTACGATGCACGTGTTTTGTTGACCCTGGTTGGATTTTTTATTGAACCAAATGCAATAAAATATTTATATATTCTTTGTCATATTATTTTCTTTTTGCTTTCAAGATATTGTTTATTGGCGAATGATCTAAAGTCTTTCTTGTACAGACAAATTATTTCTTAAGAGAAAAATACAACGAAGTAAGTTATTTTTATGTTTCGTTAAATGAGTATGAAAGAATATTATATCCTTTTTTTCTTAATTCTCTAAAGTAAACTATCTTTTTTACTTTAAATATAAAAGCCATGATAAGAATAAGGTTCCTCTTATATTTGCTCATCCGTCGTTCAACATTATCATTTAGAATAAAAAATCTATGTTAATTTAGGATGCCTTCAAACGCATTTAGTCGTATAGTAATATTAACAGCAAATACAATATTGATGAAATCTTTGGTAAAATTCATACAAACAATATTGGGATATCTAATATCATTTCTATTTGTGCAAATACCAAAAATTTTTAATTATATAATTACATTAGGAAAAAATGATGGTAAAAGTGAAAAACAAACCAGAATTAGAGCAAAATTAACTGATGATAATGATCCATCATCACCATATAGAGCTGTTGAAGTTCTTGATCAACTTCAAACTCAACTTGAAAAAAAAGTGCATACATTAGCTGTTATACCTGATTTATGTCTTAAACGTTATGCTGATAAAGAAACAATGGGTATTAGAGAAATTCTTGATGTTGAAGAAGAAAAACTACGAAATGGAAAAATTTATAAAAAGGTTTTTTCTTTTAGTTTATTTTAATCAAAATTATTTATTTAGAAAAAAAAAATTTAGTTTATATTGGGTGAATATAAATTTACAACATATCGAGAAGCTTGTGCTCATATTGATGCGATTGGTCGTGGACTTTTATCACTTGATGCAAAACCAGGTGATAAAATTTTAATTTTTTCTGAAACACGTTCTGAATGGTTATTAACTGCATTTGCTGCTTTTCAACATGGTTTAACTCTTGTTACACTTTTACCGACATTGAATGAGGAAGCTGCTAAACATGCAATTAATGAATCACAAGTTAAAATTATTATTACTTCGCAAGATCTTACTTCTAAGCTTGAAGTAAAAGCAAATTTTCAAGAAAAAAAAAGAAACAAATATATTTGTTTTTTTTCATTGTTTAGAATATATCAAATCACATAAAAAATGTTCGTCATATTATTTATTTTCCTGCTCTTGCTAAGCCACAAACAACTAAAATACCAAAAGATAAAAATAATATTCAATATATTCCACTGGCTAAATTAGAAGAACAAGGAAAAAATGCATATATTGGTATTTGCATTTTTTTAAAGATTGTCTTATTATAATTTTTCTCTTATTTAATTTAGATGATTACATTTTGCAACAACGACCTGAGAAACAAGATATTGCTGTTATTATGTATACTAGTGGAAGTACTGGAATACCAAAAGGTTATATTCTTTATTTAATAGATTATATATCCGACAGAGAAAATTTCGATAATTTTCTCATATTTAATTATGAAAAAATGCACAAATACAGAATTCTCTTTCTTTCTTCTTTTGAGGATTCAACTCTTGGATATAAGTATATATGATACTGCATAAATTTATTTGTTTTACACTAGACAAAAGCAAAAACAAATTTTATTAATCATTTAAAAAGATCAAGCTTAGTCTTCCCTCTACACTCTAGCCATGGGAAAAGACGTGTCCATAATAAAGATGCTTAGATCATTTTGAAAATTTCTAGAATCTTTCAAGGTATTCTATGAATCTAAGATTTCTACTGTAAATTCTAACTAGTGTAAATATTGTGGGTTTTGATATTTAATACGGCGAAAGGATCTTATTGTAAGTGTTAATTAGTAGAACAGTGACATTATTGATCTAGCAGAGTCAGAAAAGGACGAAAATAGGAACGTATGAACTAATCGAATTCTAAGTTTAGGCAAAAACTCAATAGGATATATTAAAGTTCGTCGAGAGAGTATGGTGTGCTCGGATGCTTACTAGATGATTAAATTAATTTATATATCAGGCTAATATGGTAGTTAAAACGAAGAATAAAATGATATTTACTACTTTCTATGGCATTTATCATTTATATTATCATTAGGAGAGAATATTAATGCTCAATGCAAACATTTTCAAAACGATGACATTTCAGAGCGTGCGTGTTAACCATAAATATTATTACCATTTTGATTGATTCATTCATTTGGTATTTTTGTTAAATAAATTATTTTAATCTAGCTGACAATTTACTAGAAATTTATAACAGTCAGAGTTTATGAGTTCGACCTCCGATCTTATATGGAGCAGTACTGACAAGTTTTTTCCTAATAAAAATAAATGAGATTTTCAATTTTAGTTCAAATAAATTTCAATATAAATTATAAAGTGATGCATCAGTGCATTTCATTTTTAGACGCCGTCTCTATGAACACAGTACTTGTCTTTTTCCAATTCAATATTACAAAACTTCAGATGAAGTTGAATCTAGAGCGGTTTAATGTTGTAACTAAATTCCAACAAGATTTTGAAAGCTTACTTTAGAAAAAACTTTGACGATTATATTACAAAATTAAGATATTTATCGTGTTTCGTTAGTGATCTTCTGAAATAGTTGCACATTTTCTATTTAATATGCTTTAATCTTAAAGGAGTATCAATAACACACGAAAATATTGTTGCTGCAATGACTGGTCAAAAAGAACGTGCTCTTCCAGTAATTGACGTTGACAATGATGTTTATATAGCTTATTTACCGTTAGCTCACATTCTTGAGCTTTGTTGTGGTTTGTTTATTTGAAAAAAAAACATAACTAATTTCAAATAATAATTGTTTATAATAAAATAGAAATTTTAATATTTTATATGGGTATAAAATGTGGTTATTCATCTCCTCAAACATTAACTGACCAATCAACAGCTGTTAAACATGGTCAAAAAGGAGATATGCAAGTTCTTCGACCACATTTAATGACTTGTGTACCTGTAAGATTATTTATTTTCAATATTTTATTTTTCATTTTAATTTTTCTAAGACAATTCTTGATCGTATTCATAAAGCAGTTAATGAAAAAATTAATCAAACAAATTTTTTTAAACGTCAATTATTTTATTTAGCATATGCTATTAAAGTTAAACGTTTAGAATCAGGTCTCGATAGTCCATATCTAAATCGGTAAATTTTTCCATTATTATTATTATTATTATTATTAATAAAAGAAATTTAAAAACAAATTGTTTAGATTAATATTTTCTCATTTTAATCAATCGATTCTTGGTGGTCGACTTAAAGCAATGTTATGTGGTGGTGCTGTTTTAGCTGAAGATACTCAACGCTTTGTTCAAGCTGCACTTTGTGCTACAGTTTTTCAAGGTTATGGTCTTACAGAAACATGTGCTGCTGGAACTATTGCTGATCGTAATTATGTTTTTAACGAATTTATTTGTTTATTTGTTTATTTTTATTATTAGAATTTGACATAACAAGTGGTCGTACAGGATATCCACTTGTTTCATGTGAAATTCGTTTAGTTAATTGGGATGAAGGTCAATTTAAAGTTACTGATAAACCGAATCCACGAGGAGAAATTCTTATTGGTGGAAAAGTTGTTGCTAAGGAATATTTTGGTGAAGCATCAAAAGAAAATGTTAATTTTAAAGAAATTAATGGAACGAGATATTTTTGTACTGGAGATATTGGAGAAATTTTTCCTGATGGAACAATTAAAATTGTTGGTTAGTTTATTATTTTTTATTATTTTTAATTAAATATTTTTTGTTTTATAAATTTAGATCGAAAAAAAGATTTGATTAAATTACGTGGAGGAGAATATGTATCTTTAAACAAAGTTGAAACAGCAATTAATAAATTATCAATTATTGATAATTGTTGTGTATGTGCATCATCTTCATCTGAACACACTGTTGCTTTAATTTGTCCAAAGTCTAAGGAAATGGCAGTAAGTTTACTCAAATTATTATCGAAATTTTCAAACAAAAACAATCCTGAAATATAAATTTGAATATTATGTTCGTAGACTACATAAATTACTATAGAGAGCTGATAGATATCTACAACCTTTTTTTTGCATAAGCTTAAACTGATATACGAGATCGTTTGAGAATAACTTTTATGAAACTATTATATTTCAAGATGAGATAGTCAACATATATCTTTTAACACTTTTGTTTTCGAGATTTTCATTCAAATCCAATTGATTCTTCTCTTTTCAAATTGATTAAATATAATTCATCTGTTTTTCATATATAGAGTTTTACAGAAAAAAATTTTAATGAAAAAGATTGGCAAAAATTAGTTGATGATGAAAAATTTAACGATGCAATACTTAAAGAAGTTCAAGATGCTTGTAAAAAAGGTGGAATTGAAGGATTTGAAGTTCCAAAATGTATAAAAGTAGTAACCGATGCTTGGACACCTGAAACTGGTCTTGTTACTGATGCACTTAAATTAAAACGAAAAGCAATTGAACAAAAATATAAAGATGATATTGAACAACTTTATGAAGATGAACCAAAACAAGGTAAATCTAAATCGAATAAAGATGATTCGAAAGAAAAATCAGATGACGGTGATAAAAAAAATTCGAAAGAAGAATCAAATAATAAAAATGATTCAACAGGAAATCCAACAGAGGTTGATGAAGGTGTTGTTTCAAATGATGATGACAATAAAAAAAATCAATAAATAATAAGACTCGGTTTTTTTTCTTTTATTTCAGCCGTTCATTGTATTTCCGCGTGTAATATGTTTTTGTTGTTCCATTAAATTAAACTTTTCAAGTTTGTTTGTTTCCTACTGTAAATTGTTTAAAATTTTCTTTCTAATAAAATCTTTCTGTTCATTTTTAAAATTAAAAGCAAAATTATTTATTTGCGAATATTATCAGCTCAGTCTCAATTTATCACCGAAAACTTTTATTATAGATAAATCTTGATCAAACTGGAAAAGATCTAACACGAATAATGTAATAATAATTATCTCGTTTTCTATGATATAATCAATAGACACATTTTTACTTTGAATATTCAATTTTACGAGTTGATAGAGAAAGATTCAAATCTCAATCAACTATTTGACTAATTACCTATTCCAGGATGTCGGATTGGTCTGCTCACAAGGACGATAATCTCTTATGACGTTCGTACCTCTTACAGCGCTTCTCTTACGATCATTTTTAATAGATTTCTTGTGATGGAGCGCGTCTCTCTTCGTATGCTATCAGGATGTGTGGAAAATTACATCACACAAGTTTACGATGTAAAACATTATCATGAGAATTAAGACGTAAATCCACTCAGATGTGATTTGCAATTGTTTTAAATGAAATGGTCGAAATATTATGCAAATCAGATTTTTTTATTACAAATGGAGGAATATGATTTGTATTACATTTAAACGATTGCATTGAAAAGGATTTAGTAGAAAAATTATAATTGAGCTTTTGTCGTGGAATGATGCATCGAAATCTTCGCTTTTGAAATCAGTCAGTCTTTTCAGGAAATTGTTAATATTCACACGGTCCTCGTGGAGTTTCTTGGTCTGATCATGTAAGTTTTCCTGGTGATTATCTTCTGGTTCCCATTGCTGGTTTCTTTTCAGATTTTTACTGTCTCATATATCGATAGAATTTTTTCCGATCGGTTGAAACTTTTGACTTAATCAGCAACCAAATCGGTCGGTTCAAGTACAAAATAGAACAAGCAAAAAATCATTTGCTTTAATACATCAATTAGCCAATTGGCTCTGTCGAGAAAAGTTTATAGTTACAGTCTCATGAGGACATACAATGTGAAACTCTTATAACTCTTTTCGTTTCTAACAGTAATTCCTATTTTAGTCTGTCATGTTGTATGTACGCTAATACTAAGAACGATGGAAGAACTCTTGCAAACTTTTTCATACGATAAAAACGCAAGAACTGATATCGAACAACCTCTATGGTTGATTTTGCCTGAATTTGTCCGGTAAAGAAATAATTTCTTTACATGAATAAAGAAGTTTGGTTTTTTTCCCATCTACAATCATTACTGAACACAATCGAAGGCTTCTCTATTCGGAAAAGGATACTATTGCCGATAGGAAGATAAAATGAGGTATAGAATACGGTTTTATACTAGACTTTATATTTTGAGATTTCTTAATCTGTAGATATTTTCATAATTGCATAATGCTAGTGGTTGACATAACTTTCTTAACTGAAGAGAATCATTTCTTATACTTTTTGCATTGAAAGAATGAATTGAAAACTCTTAATCATCGACAGTTTCTCACAGCTGGCTCATAATAGTTCAGAAAAAAGATGTGAGTGCTGGTTCGGGTGTAAGGCTGAAGGTCTTCTCGACACATACAAGCGTACACCTGCACACTAAGAATTAGTCTACATAAAAGACTTCGATAAGCATGATAGCAAAGATGCTTTATCTATTACTACCGAAAGAATTTTCAAATATTATTATGATGAGCATGGAACACTCATTTTGACTTGAGGATATTCGCACAATACAATGTTTTTTCTTTTGACAGAAAATGTCACTTCCAGTGCGAAAAGTGGAACGGATCTGAGCTTGAATGGAAATAGATCAACCATCAAAATAGATTAGATAACAAAAATACTCATGATCAGTGGTTAACAAAACTGGCTCATAAATTTGATGAGCAGTCAGCGAAATTCCAGGAAGCAATTAAAGTGCTTTGAAAAATGTATAGAGTTTCAATTATAAGAAGTGGGTTAGATTCGTCTACTCAAGATCTACAACCCTATATAAACCCGAAATTTTTATTTTATGTCATTCAGAAAATATACACCCAACACTGATTGTCAAAAATACTGGAAATAACCTTTTCTGACTACTTTTTTTAAAGTTTTTTTAATTTTTGTGTTTATTAATTAGCAGTTAGTTTTCGATCATTCTCAATTATACGAAACTGTTCATATTAGAAGGAAATCGTTCTTTGTCATGTAAAACCAGTGACAATCATATTACGTCACATATTGAGTATCCTCATCGCAAACTATACTGATACAACATACTCGTATATGTTGAATATCTCTTCAGAATGATCGAAACCTAACTATTAATTAATAAACACGAAAATTAAGAATATTTGAAAAAATAGTCACAAAGGTAGTTTCCAGCATTTTTGACGATCAGTGTTGGGTGTATATCTTTTGAATGATATAAAATAAAATTTTCGGGTTTACATAGAGTTGTAGATCTTAAGTAGGCGAATTTAACCCACTCCTTATAATTGAAATAATATACATTTTTCAAGACACTTTAATTGCTTCTTGAAATTTCACTGACTGTTCTTCAAATTTATGAGCTAGTTTGGTTAACTAGTATATAGAAAGATATGAAATATTAGCCTCTCTCTAATGGTGAAAACCACAGATCGATAACTCTTTTTGTTGAAGAGCTATTTGAAAAACAACCACCATTCTGTTATTGTGAAACGGGCATTGCTAAAAGAGTCCATTTTGTAAAAAAACTCCTTTCTGCGTCTTTTGAGACCTCTCCCGACTTATAGCGATAAACAGCGGCAGAGAAAATCTAAAAAACTGATCAAAATTTTAAAAAATCCACTTTTTAAAATTTTTATAGTGTAACCACAAAAAGATCGAAGATTGTGACCTTCAGCATTTTCCATAGGTACGTTAGAAAACCTTGATATTTTGGATTTATGCGTCTCTCCATATGATCTTTTGTTTGTTTGAAAATAATCTCAAAACAAGTTTTAGCGGCGGCCAGTCCTATGTGAGCTTAGCCGGTATTCTAGCGGACCTTCTCTTAACAGATCTGTGCGCGTTGGCCTCTAGAGCAGCAATATCGAATTCTTAAGCTATCTTGAAGGACACTATTCTGTCAATAAATGTTTAATTTCTCTGCTCTGCAACTTTTATTCGAGCTGAAATTTTAATCATACACAATGTAGACTAGACTAGGGAAAAAAACAGACTTCAGTACTCTGAAGTACGAGTGAAGTGCCGTACTTCATTCGTATTTCGGAGTACCGAAGTCTCATATTTGCCCTTGAAACTAGGTCACCATTATCACAAATGTTTGGCTCTTATTGGACATGAACTCACGAAAATATTTACCGATATATGTGCTGTGTAATCAATGTCATCTAGAAGTAAGATTAAGATTGGGTAGATGTTTGAGGGTTTTGGACGTACAGATGTACAGTTTCTTTTCATTCATAACCATCCCGCACACACATCCCATCTATCTACACTCAACATCCATACCCTCAGGAGACTAGTTAGTGAATAGAATTCACGACAAAAGTAAGAAAAAATGCTACTTGAAGCGATAGATATATCGCACACCCATACGTACATCCGCAAATTTCATTCAAATGTTAAAGAGTATTGAAACAAAAAACGTGAAATCTGAACATTCAGTTCCCTTAGATTCTGCGTATGCTAGGTTCACGCGTCATTTCAAATTATTGAAGATCAAAATTTTGTATTTCTTAGATCCATTTCTCGATTCTTCATGCACTTGAAGTCGTCAAGTCAGCAACATTCGTTTCAGCTACTCGCGCTGTTATCTAAATGACATGCACGACCATGACAAAAATCTTCAAGCATGTTTGCGACATCTCGACTGACAGTAAGACCAGAGGTGACCAACGGATACAGCCCAAACCTCTGTACCACATTTGTCTCCATTATTCAGTTACTATAACATAGACAAGCCTAATAAATGAAGTCGTTCAAAATGACAAAACTCTTGCATTCCATATTAAGGCCTGTAACAATAGCGGTCATTCTCCTTCCTGAGAGGAATAACAATGATGTCACAAAATTAGAAGTTCACGAATGCTCTATAATTCATAAAGTTTGTGGAAACAACACCAAAGAATACCTTTAGACATGAACACCGTCTTTGAATGAAAAACACGAGCCTAAAGCCACAAATGTCCTGGGTACAAGAAAAATTTATTCATAATAAAAATTATCTTGCAAAAAGTGTCTAGCTCAATGCTGACATGCGTTCAGTAACCAAAGATGTCGAGAGTACGATTGCAGCTGCCTAACGTAAACTAGGGGTCCCTACAGGTGACATCATCCTGTTCGCCCAGTAGCTGTTGGCATTCCAGATGTCATCGCTGCGGTCGCCGATGCCAACAATTGCCGCACAGAAGATGTCGAAATTCCAGCTAACAGTTGCATGGATGATATGCTTAACGATGGTGAGCGGGTAGTTGTTGTGTTTGAAATTTTTGATGGTGTGGTTGTGGATCCTAATGCAAGCAATCGAGTGAAATTCAGAGTTGTAGTTGATGGCTGTGCGGATGATAAGCTTGACGATGATTGGCGGATAGTTGTGGCATTTGAAACTAGTGACTTTGTGCTTGTCGATCCCAAGATCAGCGATCGAGTGAAATTAGACATAGCCGTTGAATGCTGTGTAGATGATATACTTGATGATGACGGACGCGTAGTTGTCGTGTTCGAGATTTTCAACGGTGTGGTTGTGACTCCTGATGTAAGCGGTCGAGTGGAATTCAGAGTCGTAGTGGATGGCTTTGCAGATGATAGACTTGAGGATGATTGGCGGATAGTTGTGACATTTGAAACTAATGACTGTATACTTGTCGATCCCGCGATCAGCGGCCGAGTGGAACTAGGCATAGCCGTTGATTGGTATGTAGATGATATGCTTGATGATGACGGACGCGCGGTTGTCGCGTTCGAGATTTTCAACGGTGTGGTTGTGGATCCTGATGTGAGCGGTCGAGTGGAACTAGAAGTACCTATTGGT